>SKCR01048114.1:0-40492 GCA_019454045.1 Zanthoxylum bungeanum
TTCAATTGAGATTAATCTTCGAATAAAAAACGGGACGAAAGTCACTGTTTTACCGTAGATACCTAAGTTTAGGAACTACCCTTCGGGTGTATACTTAAATTAGGAAACTGTTATAATGTAACTAGTTTGACTAGAAACATTATCTCTATATCGAGTATAACTCGTTGCGAGTATACCTTTATATTCTAGAACACTAAAGTGTTTTATTTTATAAAGATGATATTGAGATAAACACATTAGATGTGAATAACATATTTATAGTTTGAATATAAATAAATCTCAAACATAAATATGACGAACAAATAGCTCAAACTGATTTGATCAGATAAAACTTATTTGTGGCAGTGTTGTCTGGGACAAATTAAACAAGACTCGTATATCCACAACTTTTGAAGAGTGGATACTAGGACGGATTTGATTCCATTCAAATGATGTCTACAAATCTAGTTTATTAGGTAAAGTACCTAAAATACCTTTTACTTGGTAAAAGTGTAAGTGCCATCGATCTGTTAGCCCACATTCATAGTGACATAAGTGGGCCCATATCTAGCTAGGATAGAGGTGGATATGAGTATTTCGTGACCTTTATGGATGTGGCATCGCGTTATGGTTATGTGTCTCTTATAAAACACAAATCGGAAACTTTTAGAGTTTCGACACGAAGTAGACAAACAGATAGGCTAAAGTATTAAAACCGTCACAGTAAGACCGAGATGGAAAATACTTAAGCAATAAGTTTCTCAAATACTTGAAAGAGTGTAATATTCTTTCAATGAGGACTCCTCCCGGAACACGTCAGTTTGACGGTGTGTCCGAACAGAGAAACCGAATTTTGTTGGACATGATAAGGTTAATCATGAGTCGCTCTGAGCTAACATTTTCCTTCAAAGGATAAGCATTTGATAGTGCAATACTTATTTTGAATAAGGTTCCATGAAAATCTGTTTGACAGATTTCATATTAGATATGAACAGGAAAGAAACTGGGTTTTCTCACTCCTGAAGATTTGGGATGCTGGGCATATGTTTGGATGATACCAAACTAGAACCCAAATCAGATAAGTGCCTAATTGTAGGTTGTCATAAGGAAACCAAAGTATAGTACTTATACAACTAACAAGAGAACAATTTAATTGTTGCTCTCCATGCGGTTTTCCTAAGAGGAATACCTAAATGCAGTGGTAAGTGGGAGGAAAGTAAAACTCGATGAAAAATCAGAGTAATACTGTTCCTGGCACCGATTCTTTAATGGAACACAAACAGTTCATCAAGGATGAAACTGTACCACAATCTTCGAATACACGAGAACCGCGTTAATCAGAGAGAATCAGAAAACAACCTGGGAGGTATGGGTTTCTGATCTCACCTCATAAAGATGTCAATCTCATTGAGGAAGACGAACTGACTACGTATGAGGAAGTGATACAAGGTATCGACTCCCCATTATGGTAAAGTGCCATGAAGTTCGGAATGGATTCCAAGTATACCAACTATGTTTAGAGACTAGTTGTTGTACCGCAAGGCATTGTGCCTATTGGTACTATATAAGTCTTCAAGGAAGACATACGTGGATAGCAGCATACCAACGTACTAAGTTAGGCTTGTAGCGGAAAGGTATCATTATTAACATTGTGTTGATTACAACGAAATCTTTTACATGTTGCCACGTTAAATCCATTTGGATAATGCTTGCTGATGCTGCATGTTTCATTTATGAAATATGGTAGTTGAACGAAAAATCATTTTCCTGAAAAGGAAACCTTTTGGAGGATGTTTACAACATCCTGACGATTTTGTCGTATCAAAACTAGCAAACAAGGTTTGCAGGTTATTCGATCCATGTTTGGATTGAAGCAAGCATTAGGTTCTTGGAATTATCATTTTGATGTAATCATAATGGTTTACGATTTAATTCAAAACGGAAATGATTCTTGTGTATATAAGGAGGTTAGTGGGAGCGCACTAAAAGTGACAGTCCTAAATAATGATGATATGTCATATCTTGGAAATGATATTCCAATATTACAATCGGTGAAACTTGGCTTTCATGAAAAAAAATTCTCCATAGAATTCTTGGGAGAAACAACCTTTATTCTAGGAATAAAGATCTATTGGAATAGATTTAAAGTGTTGTTAACACTCTCTGAGAACTCGTACATTGAAAAATGTACGTGACCTGGTGTCTCATACGCTTTGAGCATATGGAGTCACAAACAGGTCAATCCAAGTGATAGTCACTGGATTGATATTAAGAACATCCGTTAGTATCTTAGAGAACTAAGGATGATGTCTTAAACTATGGAGAATGAGAACTTGAAGTGACTGGGATCACTGCTGCAAGTTTCCTAACCGATAATAAAAACAACAGTACTATACAGTTTGAATAACAGAATAGTGAGCTGGAAATCTTCCAAGAAGATACTGTTACCGAATAAGCAACAAATGCGGGTTATTGTTGCGGCTGAGGCAGCAATAGAAGCCATTTCGGTCGATGATAAATCTAATTAGATTAGATATAGTTCTGAAAGCAGCTGAGCTAGGCGTCAGCACAAGCTAAAGAATTAATGGTCTCATCAACGATCCAGATAAATACTTCGACTATACATCTGATTCGTTCGGATCATACATCATGGCGATGTGATGATCGTATAAATCGCATTAGACGATAATCACGCAAATCCGCTGACGAAAGCCTTTCCTCAGTAGTTTGAGCGAACCGTACATAGTTCGGGTGTATGACACTCAAGTCACTGGATATAGGCCAAGTGGGAGATTGTTGGACAATTATGACCCATAGCGTCACTATTTATACAGATCATGGTGTTGTTGTACAAGTTAACTATGTGACAAGGAGATTGAACTCTTATCATTTGTGATTAGATCACCTAGATGTATAAATGATAGGAGGTCCTTATGATTAGTTCCTGGATTGAGATGATATGAGTCATTATCAGTCCTCGAAGGATTAATCATTAAATATCCCTAATCAGAGTATTATCGAGATTGGACATCGATAATGCGTAAAAGACTAGTATTACACTTGCGCGCGTGTGAGGGCACAATAGTATAGTTCTCATATATTTGGGTATTGGATACTCATATGCAAGTGTAATAGGAGGTTGTGTTTTACCGATGGTACGGAAAATAACTTCGCTCTAGATAGATCCCTCGGAATTCCATTGGTAGTATGACTATGTATCTGTGGAAGTCCGAAATCAGTAGGTGTATTTGGTCTTAACCTGAGACTTGCACCGCTAATACTTGCGACAATCAATATGCTTTGGTTTTGGTCGTCCAGGGCTTTAACCGGTTCTGTGTACGCATCTGCTGGGTATATTGAGAATCGTAGTGTATTGGGTGTGATGTCAAGACGGAAGTATCACTCCAGTCATAGTGGAGATGATGTCACGTAGGATACGGAACTAGTACTCTTAAGTACTGTAGTCATCGGGATGATATAACTAGGTAATGTTCATCCGATTATAGAGACTAGTTACCAGACATCCGACATGTGCTTCGTTCGGGGCAGACATAATTCCAGCCCCAGACCTAGCACGTGACATCCGATACTGGATCGCAATACAGAATACTAGTATACTACGCCTGACATAGATTGTATATTCCAGTAAGAATATTTCTGGAGAATTGGGTAGGCACGGTGCTTTGCTAGAAGCCAACCATGTCTTGTAAATCCGTAAGCACATGGTACGAGGTACGCACTTAATCGGATAGTCCGATAACCGTATTTACTGCCAACATATCCAGAGGTCTCTTGGGTCGCTTCCCAAAGATTCACCGATGACAATTGACTTAAACTAGAATTAATCTGGGATTAATTTAGAGAGAGAAAATTAATCTGGGATTAATTGAGGCTTTATTTAATCTGGGATTAAATGTGTTCGGAAGAGAGAGAACGCGATTAATTTGGAATTAATCGGTAAAATAAATTTAATGGTTAAATTTGATTTTTCTATTTAATTTTTTTGTATGGGCTAAAATTAATATATCGGATATATTAATATGAATTGGATTTCATTACGAAATTAAAGTCGGACTTTAATACGAACGAACGAATTAATTTAGAATTAATTCGTAAACGGCATTCGTAATATATTTACGAGGCTTCGTCATTTAATTAAATTAGATTTAATTATTTAGCGACAGAAATTCGTATAATCGGATTAAATGAATCCGAGCCGCGGCAAACATTGGAAGAATCCATTTGAATTTTGAATTCAAATGTGGGGCCCACTTCACATGTGGTAGTTGGGAGGGTAGTTGGCATTTATGCCAAGCCACCAACTTTCCAACTACCTTGGAATGGTTTTGGTGAAACCATTTACCCCCACCTTGTTTAGGTGAAAAAGGTAAATTTGTTTTACCAAAAGGCATCTCTCTCTCTCATTACACAACACTTGACACAAATCAAACCCTAAGAACACTAAGCTTGGGCGTGAGCTTCCTCCTTCTTTCTCTTGATTTTGTGGCAAAATCAACAAAGTTAGCACTTGTAGAAGTCTTCTAAGGTGATAGGGAAACCACTCAAAGCTTGGAATCAACACAAAGGTTGGATCTTGGAGATCTTCATTCAAAATTTTAAAAGCTCAAATCCATTCAATGTAAGTAATTCCGCAACTTATAATGAATTTATGAACACCTTTTCTTTCTTATTATATCCTTGGCATGTTCTAGGAACACTAACAACTGTTACCAAATAAACAACAAATGCGGGTAATTACTGCAGCTGAGGCAGCAATAGAAGCCATTTGGCTACAACACAGGCTAAAGAATTAATGGTTTCATCAACGATCCAGATATATACTTCGACTATTCATCTGATTCGTTCGGATCATACATCGTGGCGATGTGATGATCGAATAAATCGCATCAGATGATAATCATGAAAATCCGCTGACGAAAGTCTTTTCTCAGTAATTTGAGCGAACCGTACATCGTTCGGGTGTAGGACACTCGAGTGACTGGCTATAGGCCAAGTGGGAGATTGTTAGACAGTTATGACCCATAGCGTCATTATTTGTACAGATCATGGTGTTGTTGTACAAATTAACTATGTGAAAAAGGAAATTGCTCTCTTATCATTTGTGATTAGATCACCAAGATGTATAAATGATAGGAGGTCTATATGATTAGTTCCTAGATTGAGATGATATGAGACAGTATCAATCCACGAAGGTTTAATCATTAAATATCCCTAGTCGTAGTATTATCGAGATTGGACATCGATAATGCGGAATAGACTAGTACTACACTTGTGCGCGTTGTGAGGGCATAACGACATAGTTCTCATATATTTGGGTATATGATACTCATGCAAGTGTAGTAGGAGGTTGTGTTTTACCGATGGTACGGAAAACAGCTTCGCTCTGGATAAACCCCTCGGAATTCCATTAGTAGTATTACTATGTGTCTATGGAAGTCCGAATCAGGGTAGGTGTATTTGGTCTTAACCTGAGACTTGCACCGCTAATACTTGCGACAATCAATGTACTTAGGTTTTGGTCGTCCAGGGCTTTAACAGGTTCTGTGTACGCCTCTTCTGGGTATATTGAGAATCGTAGTGTATTGGGTGTGATGTCGAGATGGAAGTATCACTCCAGTAATAGTGGAGATGATGATCACATAGGATATGGAACTTGTTCTCTTATATGCTACAGCTATCGGGATATTATGACTAGGTCATGTTTATCCGATTATAGAGACTGGTTACCAGAGATACGATATGTTCTTCGTACATGGCAGACACAATTCCAGCGCCAGGCCTTGCACGTGACATCCGATACTGGATCGAAATATGCAATACTACGTATACTACGCCTGATATAGATCACATATTCCTGTAAGGATATTTTTGGAGAATTGGGTAGGCATGGCGCTTTGCTAGAAGCCAACCTTGTCTTGTAAATCGGTACAAACGTAGTATTAGGTACTTACGTGTTCGGATAGTCCGACGACCGAATTTACTGCCAACATATCTGGGGATCTCATAGGTCGCTTCCCGAAGATTCACCGATGACGTATGACTCGCACTTTATTAATCCGGGATTAATTAGATGAGAGAGAAAATTAATCTGGGATTAATTACGGAGATATTTTATCTGGGATAAAATATCATTAAAAGAGAGAGAACGATTAATTTGGAATTAATCGATAAAATAATATATTCGATATATTATAATGTTGGACAATTATGACCCATAGCGTCACTATTTGTACAGATCATGGTGTTGTTGTACAAATTAACTATGTGACAAAGGAGATTGCACTCTTATCATTGTGATTAGATCACCTAGATATAAATGATAGGAGGTCCTGTGATTTGTTCCTGGATTGAGAATGATATGAGACAGTATCAATCCACGAAGGATAAATCATTAAACATCCCTAGTCAGAACATTATCGAGATTGGACATCGATGAATGCCTAAAAGACTAGTATTACACTTGTGCGCGTTGTGAGGGCACAATGGCATAATATGACTTGGTCATGATTATCCGATATTAAAGAGACTAGTTTCTCTTTATCCGATATATGCTTCGTACGGGGCAGACACTGTACCAGCCCCAGGCCTTGCATGTGATCATCCGATACTGGATAGAAATACGCAATACTACGTATACTACGCCTGATATAGATCCTTTATTCCTGTAAAGATTTTCTGGAGAATTGGGTAGGCATGGCGCTTTGCTAGAAGCCAACCTTGTCTTGTAAATCGGTAAAACATAGTACTTGGTACTTACGTGTTCGGATAGTCCGACGACCGAATTTACCTTACTGCCAACATCTCCGGGGATCTCATGGTCGCTTCCCAAAGATTCACCGATGACGTATGACTCGCACTTTTAATTAATCTGGGATTAATTAGATGAGAGAGAAAATTAATCTAGGATTAATTGCGGAGATATTTTATCTGGGATAAAATATCATTTAAAGAGACATAACGATTAATTTGGAACTAATCGGTAAATTAATATATTTGATAAATTAAACGAAATTGGATTTCGACGCGGAATTAAAATTATATTTTAATTCAGGCGAACGAGTTAATTTAGAATTAATTTGTTAGCGACGGGAATAATGATTTTGCTTGGCATAATCATTTAATTACGTCGCAACGGAAAATTCGTTATTTGGAATTAGTGAACCCGAGCCCGGGATTGTTTGTGAGCGCATTCGCATTTCGAATTCGAGTGTGCGGCACGCATGTCAAATCAAGCGTCAATCATTAGTCGCATCAAACGTCAAATCACTTGTCACTTTGAGTGATGTGACTTGACAACTTGATTGATTGAGTGATGTGTGTGGTTAGCATTTAAAGCTTTAAAAGTTTGACTTTTTAAAAGCCAAAAAGTTTGGTATATGTTTTAGAAATAAAATACCAAAATTCAACACAACACATTTCATCTCTCTTCTCTCTCCATTTTCTCTCATCTACACGCCCATGGTGGGCATTCTTCACTGGTTTTTCTGCCCAGAAAACCATGAGATAGGGAAGCCAAAAGTGGGAAATTTGTGGCAAATTTCTTAAGAGCTAGCACTCCGAGAGACATGCAAAGGTGATAGGGAAGTCCACCCATGAGCCGGGAACCATTCGACGAAGCTTGGAGCTTGACGAAGGACCACCATTGACGCCAAAACAGTGAGCTTGGAGCAGTCCACTGCCGCAGTTCACAGTGAGCATAAAACGATTTTTTTTCATCAAAGCGTCGCTCAACCGATCAATTTGAGTATTTCGCGACTTCCTCGAATGTATTCACTTATGTTTCATGCTTGTAAATTGATCTTGGGATGCTTAGAATCTCCAACAATGGTATCATGAGCAAGGAAAAGCATGAAATTGATTTAGGGCTTAAAATTGGGTGAACTTGATTTTGAGCATGATTAATGAAATTGGAAGAATTAGTATGCTTAAATGTGTTTGGATTGAGGATTGATTGGATCAATTTGTTGAAATTGTGTTTGGAACAAATTTCCCCAATTTTTTAGTGTTGGCCGAATAGGTGCCCTAAATGTGATCTTGGTGTTTTTTGATTTTTGATCATTGGATGTGTTAGAATCATTCGGGAATGTGATTTAATGTCGATTGTGGATTTAAATGGATTGAAACTGAATCGGACAAAAATTACCCCTTAAAGCCGAGAGTCATTGAGCATGTAATTGGGTTTGATTTTTGTTAAAATGTGTTGGACATGTTTTAATTTTAATGGCATGATTGATTGTGTAAATTAATGTTTTAGAAATGTTAATTTGGGTGATTAATTATGTAATAAAATTAATGTAATTAAATTGGGAATTTGGAATTTGGTAATTTAATTATATTGGGCCTTAAAATTAGATTTGGGCTTGTTGTGTAATTGGTTATTGGTTGTACTAAGTTGGGTTTAGGCTAAATTGTTTGGATCCAATTAGGCCCAAAACCGCCTCCATAAAGCCCAAATGCGACTTAATGGACCTTTAAATTTTAATTGGGCCTAATGGGCCTAAGTTGATTTCTTGGCTTATGGGGTAACTCCCGGATTGGATTTTGGTTATTCGGTTTGACCCGAGTTGACCAAAAGTCCACGCCTTAAGAAATTAATTAAAAGCCCATTGGACTTTAATTAAATTGACGTTGGACGTTAATCGGGCTTTGAGACCCGTAACGATTAAATTTGTAATTTAAGTCGTAAAGGTTCGTAAATAAAGTGTGATTTTTAATTTGGAATTAAATAAGCGAATTAGAATTAAATACAAATTGAATTGGATTTAATTGTGTAGTTTAATTTAATTCAAGAATTCGTACTTTGAGTACTTATTCGCAAAAATGAGTTTGACTCGAGCAAAATCAAATCATTGTTTGAACATTGGATGGTCACTAATTATCAGATTAATTAATTGGATTAGATTGATTGATAACATGCTTGTGTGAATACATGGTTGCGATGCATGAATAATGTATATCGGATGGATATTAGATGGGTGGGGAAATTTTAGAAATTTTTGTAATAAATTTGATTTATTAATTGGACCTGCGTGTCCAGCCTTATTACCTCCTTATTCTTTGTATTCTCTTCTCACCTATTCCCCTCAATGTAAATGAGGTTCTTAGAAGTGTAGTGTAACGGGTAGAAGAAATATTTGTGCTAGCGGGTTAGAGAAAGGGAGAGATTTGATCTAGGATCAATGTGTAAAGTATCCATCCGTATATCATTATTATTTATTTTACGCGCTTTATTATGTGTTTGAATGCAGTTTAAGGGTGTATGATGATGAGACCTTAACAAAGATAATAAATTGGTTGCCAATTTGCACGCGAAAAACCCTCGCAAAATATTAAGCGTCTTTCCTTCCATTGACTGATTCTCACTCAAGATCCGAGATTGGCATTGGCTTGTTGGCCAAAGTCAAGGCCTTTGTCGTCGAGGATGGTTTGAATCACGAGAGATTTTTTCCATATGGTGTCTTGTCCAAGTTGTGGTTTGTTGGCCAAAGTCAATACCACTTCTTGTCCATCGACATTGATTACAAAGCTTTCCATGGTCATGGGTCGCGCTTAACTGGGATCACTAAGTTTTTTGTGCCAAAGCCAAAGCTTAGTTGATTCAGAGGAAAAAGGTTAGGTAATACATTGGATGTATTGGCATATATTAAGATATATGTTTCGACTTGGATGTCCCCCTACCGGATCAAGGAATTGGATTGGATCCAATCGATCTTAGAGATCTACCTAGTTAATTATCATACAATTTGGTGGCCAAAGTCAAGATTGTGTGATATTTAACGGGATCTAGTCCACTAGGAAACGCGATTTCCGAGTACTCAACAGAGGGTTCGAGGCTCGCCGAAAAATAGTGGGAGGCAAGAATTTAATTTGCAATATTCATTTAATTACTTGCCATACGCGCTCAAATCAAATATCATTCGTCATATAAATTAAATGTTAGTTGTACTAATATTTAAATGTTGTTTTTAATAAATAGTTGGACTATATATTCAAACTATTCATTTATAGTTGATTTTATAATTGGATTATAGTAATCAATATAATTGATTTTAATCTATTAAATTATAGTTGATTAAATAGTTGGACTATTGTAATCATTATAATAAATAGTACCTAAATCGTTGATTAAATAGTTGGGCTATTAGAATCAAGTTGTAATTGAAAGATTGGCATTTAAAATATAATCCTAGGGAAAATGTATTTAAATGATTTAATTTTTCAAATTAGGAATAAAATTTCAGGATGGTCCTGGAAACTAATAAGTTACTTTATTTGATAAAATAACATATTAGGCCTAAGTACGGAGTTAAGCAAATAGTCGAGCATAATCTTGGAAGATTATGTGATGATAACCTTAGTGCTTAATCCATTAAGCTTGTCGCAGTAGACTCCTTAATTTCTGAATCAGAACTAAGGATTAGATCCTTAACATGATATGAAATTGAAGGACCTTCAAAGAATCTATCCTTAGATTTTAGAAGTATTAATATTGCAATAGTAAACTCTTGGAGAGTTAATGACTATTCTCAAGGAGACAAAGCAAAGTTTGCAATAAGGCAAGTAGCGCAAGGCGCACCTTATTTCGATATTCTAGAAAGCCAAGGCTAGGTCGAACGCTTCTGAATGTTGAAAAGGGAAAAGGCAAAATCATTATAGTCTTCTGGGAAGATAAATGACATATCCCAAAATGTCTGCTTAAATTATGGCAAACGGGATCGCGGAAGCGTGACTGCCATTTGGACAAAGCAGACATGAAGTAATTGAAGACGAGCAAGACTTTGACTTCAAATATATTTGTCATAAATATATTCACTACTAGTATTAAAATTAGATTTTAGATACTTAGTGTGATATATATGTATTGATGTCAGAATCTGTTTTGAACAGGATACTGACTTCAATTGAGATTTTAATCTGCGAATTGGAAACGGGACGAAGTCGCTGTTTCAACCGTAGATACCTAAGTTTAGGAACTACCCTCGGGTGTGTACCAAAATTTGGAAACGGTTATAATATAACTAGTTTGACTAGATACATTATCTTTATATAAGTGTTTAACCCACTGCGGGTGAACCTTTATATTCATAACACTAAAATGTTTTATTATATAAAAATGATATTGAGATATACACATTAGATGTGAATAACAGAGTTTATATTTTGAATATAAATAAAATCTCAAAAATATAACATGACAAACAAATAGCTCGGACCGATTTGATCAGAAGAAACTAATTTGTGGCATTGTTGTCTGGGACACAATTAAACAAGAATCGTATATCCACTCTTTCGGAGAGTGGGTACTAGGACATATTTGATTCCAATTAAATAAAGTCTACGTATCTAGTTTATTGGGCAAATGTGCCTATAACACTATTTACTTGGTAAAAGTGTAAATACCACCGATCTGTTAGCCCTAGTTCATAGTGAAGCAAGTGGGCCCATGTCCAGCTAGGCTAGAGGTGGAGATGAATATTTCGTGACCTTTACGCATGTGGCATCGCATTATGGTTATGTGTTTTCTTTTGAAAAACACAAATCGAAAACTTTATAGTTTCGACACGAAATAGACAAACAGATCGGCTATAGTATTATACCGTCATGGTAAGACCGTAATGGAAAATACTTAGGCAATAAGTTTCTTATACTTGAAAGAGTAAATTATTCTTTCAAATGAGGACTCCTCCCGGAACACGTCAGTTTGACGGTGTGTCCGAACAGAGTAACCAAATTTTGTTGGACATGATAAGGTTAATCATGAGTCGCTCTGAGCTACCATTTCCTTCAACGGATAAGAATTAACAGTGCAAAACTTATTTAGAATAACGTTCCATAAATATATCTGTTTGACAGATTTCATATTATATATGAACAGGAAGGAAAATGGGTTTCTCATTCCTAATAATTTGGGAATGCTAGGCATATGTTTGGACGATACCAAACTAAAACCCAAATTGGAGAAGTGCCAATTGTAGGTAATCCTAGGGATACCAAAGTATAGTACTTATACAACTCACAAGAGAACAATTAGATTGTTGCTCGCTATGCGGTTTTCCTAAGAGGAATATCGATATGCTGTGGTAAGTGAGAGGATAGTAAAACTCGATGAAAATCAGAGTAATACTATTCCAGGCATCCAATTCCTAATGGAACACAAATAGTTCATCAAGGATGAAACTATACCATAATCTTCGAATACACAAGAACCGCATATGTCGGAGAGAGTCAGAAAACAACATGGGATATGGGTTTCTGATCTCACCTCATAAAAGATGTCTATCTTATTGAGGTATACCAACTGACTACGTATGAGGAAGTGATACAAGGTATCGACTCCCTATTATGACAAAGTGTCATGAGTCCGAAATGGATTCCATGTATATCAACAAGTTTGGATACTAGTTGATGTAGTGCAAGGCATTGTCCCTAATGGTACTATATAAGTCTTCAAGGAAGACATACATGGCAACATACAAACGTATAAAGCTAGGCTTTAAGCGAAAAGGTATCGTTATCAACATTGTGTTGATTTCGATTCAACCTTTTACCTGTTGCCATGGTAAATCCATTTGGATAATAATGCTTAAGCTGCATGTTTCATGTGTGAAATATGTCAGCTTTACGGGAAAATCGCTTTCCTGAAAAGGAAACCTTTTGGAGGATGTTTACAACATCCTGTCGATTTTGTCGTACCATAACAAGCAAACAAGGTTTGCAGGTTATTCGATCCATGTTTGGATTGAAGCAACATTAGGTTCTTGGAATTATTGTTTTTATGTAATCATAATGGAGTATGATTTAATTCAAAATGAAAATGATTCTTGTGTATATAAGGAGGTTAGTGGGAGAGCACTGACAGTGGCTGTCCTATAAATAATGATAATACCTCATTTCTTGGAAATGATATTCCCATAAAACTATCGGTGAAAGCTTGGCTTTCGGATACTCTCCTAGAAATTGTACATTGAAAAATATACGCGACCTGGTGTCTCATATGCTTTGAGCATATGGATTCACAAACAGGCCAATCTAAGTGATAGTCACTGGATTGATGTTAAAAACATCCGTTAGTATCTTAGAAAACTAAGGATGTTGCCTTAAACTATGGAGATGGAGAACTTGAAGTGACTGGGATCACTGTTGCAAGTTTCCTAACCGATAAAAATGACTATAAGTTACAAACGGTACTACAAAGTTTGAATAACGATATAATGAGCTATACCCAAAAAACAACAAATGTGGGTTATTGCTGCAGCTGAGGAGGTAATAGAAGCCATTTGGGTCAATAATAAATCTAATTAGATTAGATATAATTCTGTTAGCAGCTGAGCTAGGCTGCAACATATGCTAAAGAATTAATTGTCTCATCAACGATCCAAATAAATACTTCGACTATTCATCTGATTCGTTCGGATCATACATCGTGGCGATGTGATGATCGAATAAATAGCATCAGATGATAATCATGCAAATCCGCTGACAAAAGTCTTTTCTCAGCAGTTTGAGCCAATCGTACATAGTTCGGGTGTAAGACACTCGAGTGACTGGCTATAGGCCAAGTGGGAGATTGTTGGACAATTATGACCCATAGCGTCACTATTTGTATAGATCATGGTGTTGTTGTACAATTAACTATGTGACAAGGAGATTGCACTCTTATCATTTGTGATTAGATCACCTAGATATATAAATGATAGGAGGTCCCTGTGATTTGTTCCTGGATTGAGAATGATATGAGACAGTATCAATCCACGAAGGATAAATCATTAAACATCCTAGTCAGAACATTATCGAGATTGGACATCGATGAATGCCTAAAAGACTAGTATTACACTTGTGCGCGTTGTGAGGGCACAATGGCATAGTTCTCATATATTTGGGTCTATGATACTCATGCAAGTGTAATAGAAGGTTGTGTTTCACCGATGGTACGAGAAACAGCTTCGCTCTGGATAGACCCCCTCAAAATTCCATTGGTGGTATGACTATGTGTCTATGGAAGTCCGAAATCAGGGTAGGTGTATTTGGTCTTAACTTGAGACTTACACCGCTAACACTTGCGACAATCAATATACTTTGGTTGCGGTCGTCCAGGGCTTTAACAGGTTCTGTGTACGCATTTGCTGGGTATATTGAGAATCATAGTGTGTTGGGTGTGATGTCAATACGGAAGTGTCACTCCAGTCATATGGAGATGATTATCGTGCATGGATACATAACTGGTTCTCTAAAAAGGTTGCAACCGTCGGGATAATATGACTTGGTCATGATTATCCGATATTAAAGAGACTAGTTCTCCGTTATCCGATATATGCTTCGTACGAGGCAGACATTGTACAGCCCCAGGCCTTGCATGTGATCATCCGATACTGGACAGAAATACGCAATACTACGTATACTACGCCTGATATAGATCCTTTATTCCTGTAAGGATATTTCCGGAGAATTGGGTAGGCATGGCGCTTTGCTAGAAGCCAACCTTGTCTTGTAAATCGGTAAAACGTAGTACTTAGTACTTACGTGTTCGGATAGTCCGACGACCGAATTTACTGCCAACATATCCGGGGATCTCATGGGTCGCTTCCCAAAGATTCACCGATGACGTATGACTCGCATTTTTAATTAATCTGGGATTAATTATATGAGAGAGAAAATTAATCTGGGATTAATTACGGAGATATTTTATCTGGGATAAAATATCATTTAAAGAGAGATAACGATTAATTTGGAATTAATCGATAAATTAATATATTTGATATATTAAACGAAATTGGATTTCGACGCAGAATTCAAATTAGATTTTAATTTGGGCGAACGAGTTAATTTAGAATTAATTCGTTAGCGACGTGAATAGTGATTTCACTAGGCATAATCATTTAATTACGTCGCAACGGGAAATTCATTAATTTGGAATTAGCGAACCCGAGACTGGGATTGTTTGCGAGCGCATTCGCATTTCGAATTCGAGTGCGGCACGCAAGTCAAATCAAGTGTCAAATCATTAGTTGCATCAAGCGTCAAATCACTTGTCACTTTGAGTGATGTGACTTGACAACTTGATTGATTGAGTGATGTGTGTGGTTGGCATTTAAAAGCTAAAAAGTTTGACTTTTTAAAGCCAAAAAGTTGGGTATATGTTTTAGAAATAAAATACCAAAATTCAACACAACAAATTTCATCTCTCTTCTCTCTCCATTTTCTCTCATCTACACGCCCATGGTGGGCATTCTTCACTGGTTTTTCTGCCCAGAAAACCGTGAGATATGGAAGCCAAAAGTGGGAAATTTGTGGCAAATTTCTTAAGAGCTAGCACTCAGAGAGACATGCGAAGGTGATAGGGAAGTCCACCCATGAGCCGGGAACCATTCGACGAAGCTTGGAGCTTGACGAAGGACCACCATTGACGCCAAAATAGTGAGCTTGGAGCAGTCCACTGCCGTAGTTCACAGTGAGCAGAAAACGATTTTTTGTTCGTCAAAGCGTCGCTCAACCCATCGATGTGAGTATTCCGCGACTTCCTCGAATGTATTCACTTATGTTTCATTCTTGTAAATTGATCTTGGGATGCTTAGAATCTCCGACATATATGAAATTGGATTTTGACGCGGAATTGAAATTAGATTAAATTCGGGCGAACAAGTTAATTTAGAATTAATTCGTTAGCGATGTGAATAGTGATTTCATTAGGCATAATTATTTAATTGCGTCGCAACGAAAATCGTTAATTTGGAATTAGCGAACCCGAGCCCGGGAGTATTTGCGAGCGCACTCACATTTCGAATTCAAGTGCGGCCCACGAGTCACATCAAGCGTCAAATCACTAGTCAATCGATTGATGTGACAACTTGTCACTTTTGATGCGATTGATAGTAGTTGTTGGAAGTGGTTGTGGCTTAATTGCCATTTGACTTTTGGAAAGCCAAATATTTGGTAAATGAATTTTGGAAATTCATAAGTGTATTAGATACACTTTTTGCCAACCACCAACACATTCTCTCTTCTCTTTCTTCCTCCTCTCTCACGCCAAAAATGGGTTGTTTTCCTCTTCTGGTTTTGGCCACTGCCGAGAGCCAATGAGAAGAAATATGATGATTTTGTTGCAAAATCAAGAGTGCTAGCACACAATGGAGACATACAAAGGTGATAGGAAACCCACTTGTGAGCAAGGAATCACCAAATGAAGCTTGAAAACAGCGGCAGAAACTGTATTCACATGTTGTTTCATCGCTTTAATCGATCCTCGGGAACGTAGAAACCCCAACATCAACCCCCAAACCAGTCCAAAAATCGTCCCAAAAGATAGCCCAAAAAACAGCTTGAAAACAGCGGCAGAAACTGAGAAAACAGCAGCTCAAAACAATGAATATAGTGAAAAAAATTGTTAAATCAGTGAACCAGAAAAGCCACGGAGCATTAACCCTTCCGGCGACGTCTCAACGCACTTACAAGAAGCGACTTAAAAGGTAAGACCTGAGGGCAATTTCTTTAATATTTTTGTTATTTATTTTTTATGTTCATTTACTGTATGTGTTCTTTATTATGCTATTTACTTTTGTTTTGTTGTTCCTTTATTTGTTGGATTAAAGGTCACCCTATTTATGGGAAATGCCTGAAGGCAGCCTTTAACATGATATTTTGTTGCGCCGGACGCGGCATGCTTGGTTGGATGTGAAATACGTTCAGCCGGACATGCGAGGTCCCATATAGATTTCGGCCAAGTCTCTTGGTCGCATCTCCTTTCTCTTATTCCGTTATTTACTTTTCTTTTGTTGTTCCTTTATTTATTTATGTATCATTATTTGTTAGTGCGCATGGCTACTTACATTGGATTAAAGGTCACCGTATTTGTGGGAAATGCCTGAAGGCAGCCTTTACCATGATATTTTATTGCGTCGGACGTGGCATGCTTGGTCGGATGTGAAATACGTCCAGCGAGGCATGTGAGGTCCCATATAGATGTCGGCCAAGTCTATTGGTTGTATTTCCTTTCTCTTATTCCGTTATTTAATTTTATTTTGATGTTCCTTTATTTATTTATGTATCGTTATTTGTTAGTGCGCATGGCTACTTACATTGGATTAAAGGTCACCTTATTTGCGGGAAATGCCTGAAGGCAGCTTTTACCATGATATTTGCTCCGCTGGACGCGCAGCATGCTTGGTTGGATATGAAATATGTCCACTCGGGCATATGAGGTCCCATATAGATGTCGGCCAAGTCTTTTGGTCGCATCTCTTTTCTTTCATTCCGTTATTCACTTTTCTTTGTTGTTCCGTTGTTTATTTATTTAGCATTATTTTCTCTATTCTGCTATTTACTTTTTCTTTTGTTGTTTGTCATTTATTTATCTATCATATTCGCCATTGCACATTCCTTTTATGTATGTGTTTAATTATACGCCCGTTATTCCCCTTTTTTATTTATCGTTTTGCGTTCATATAATTGTTTATCTTTATTTTCTGCCGCATCATTTTACATTTATTTCCATGCTTGCATTGTGTTGATGCTTGCATGTTGCCTCTTGTGGCATATCGGATGGAAACCCAGACATAAATTCCATAGCCAAATCCGAAGGGATGGTAGTGCGGTATGTACTTAGGATACAACTCTACGTACCGCTTGAGAAATATTCATGTATCTGTTTAGGTCGTTATAGATGACATTTTTATAATCACATTCAAATGCGCCTCGAATGCTACGCGAACGCTCACACACTGGACATATTCTTTTATCATATTTTACACATGTTTGTCTCTTTAGTTATTTCTTTTACATTATGCACTTAATTATTTGCCAATATTATTAACGTTTCTATTGTCATCATAATTTACATTGCCACACTTCTCTGATTAACATGCTTTTAGAATCATGCATTCGGTTTCATTTATATTTATGATTATAGGTGTGCAAACTTGTGTGATATTTGGATTATCTTACATGTGCTGCATAAGACTTGGTTATATTATTGTGTAAACCCATTCATTACAACTGTCATAAGTAAGGGACCATTCCGAACCCAACGATTTGAGGTATTCCCTTGCGAGGGGTGAGTGCGGCCTTAAATCATTTCCCAGTTCACACTGGGTGGTGACTCCTTTATTCTCCGGTTTAGTCCCATGTGGGCTACTCCGTACTTTCAACGGGCCGCGAGCCCAGACAGCGTCACCCATCTCTATGCCGTGTCCACAGTCTGGCGACTCCACTGGGGATAGAGAATCGGCCCCGAAATAATGCATTGTAATATCTGTGGTTTTTGCTTTAGTTACCCAAGTCTCATATATTTTGCATACCCTTTTTACCCGATGGCGTCATGTATCATGAAGTTGCTCGAGGCGGCAGATCGTTATATGACATCATCACTCGTTGGCACGTACCTTAAGGTATAAAAAATGGGCGCTCACTTGGCCGCTCAAACCCTTGAGTGGGTAGACCTAGTTATGGGAAACCCTTTGTCGACGGGAGACTTTATCCATACCCTTGTAAGCCCACATATGAACCATAGTTATATGCCCTATAGAAGCTACCCTTTATGCTTGTGTTTGAGACCATTATCATTTGGATCCATTTGGACTTCTCGTCATAAAATACGAACTTGTCGGGCCATTTAAACTGGGACGAGTTTATATCTTATGATGATTGGGCCAAAGGTTTTTAAAATGACGATGGACCACTTTGTGTTTGGGGCCCCTATCATTTGAAGTTGTTTAGCCACTTTATCACAAAAGTGTAAACATATTGGGCCTTTTTCAACTGGGACAACTTTGCACCTCGTGATAATATGATTGAATGCTTTAAAATGATAACGGGCCAACTTGTATGAAAACCTTGATGGGCTTAGAAAGTCCAAACATGATCCTAACATGCCAGAAGCATGAGTCTGATATCCACACTGGCTTTCATCTAGGAATGATGCGCCTTGTTACGACATATTTGTATACTTTTGGATATTTCCAAATCCATCCCCACAACCGTGATTACTGAAGGCCCAATTCATCGTTTCTAGACAATGGCCCGATCTCCATAATAGGCTCAGTCAATATTGTAAATGGGCGGTTTTTATCTTTTACCGATGGAAAGGGACTGAGGTAGCCAAGGTTCACCCATGTAGCGTAGGAGAGAACGATTTTTTGTACCCCACATTGGTGCATAAAATGAGCCATACCTAGGGCAGAAATGGACTTACCACGAGTGCAGGAGGAATAAGGTCAGAAGGATATATGTTGTTTTGATAACCACATGCATCTCATGCATCGCATGCATACAGGCATCATGTTGACCCTTTGTCGTAAAAGCCATCATAGATATCTGTTGGTTAGAGAAGAAAGACTTGTCAAAAAGAGTTTAGCAAACATGGATATCGAGGAAGAGGAAGCCGAGAAACAGAAAATTTTATGGCCAGAATAGAAAGACCATAGGGGGGCCTTCAAAAAAAAGAAAAAAAAAGAAAAAAAGTGTTTGTTTTTAGTCCTTAATAGTTAGGCATAAGTCCGATGATGAAATTGTTTGTTTTAGGGTGAAATCTTAGAAACGATAAGTTCTTGATACACGTTTATCTGATGATTTGAGTAATTGATCTAGGTTAGACTCGTGAGCACTTAATCATAGGTTTATAGTAGTGAAAACCTGAGTAGTCGGCAAAGTGACTAGTTGAAGAAATTGCAGGTCGGTGAATGACCATTTGCCCAGATGTCTATCTTGATTTGCTTGTGTTATGATGTGTGGTATGGTAGAAAGTAAGAGAAAAGTCTATAAGGAAATAAATTAAACCACATATAACTGATAAGCGTGAAGCTACACATGGGCGAGTATTATGACCACCATGAGGAGAAATTCTACCTTAAAGGGTAGATGTGTTGAAAAAAAAAAAAAGCATACCATATTGAGCACAGAAAAGCAATTGCATAGCATAATTGAGACATCTAGGTTGGTTTGACCCATCGATCCTAATTTTTGAAATGAAATCATTGAGTTGGCTTACTTGGGAATCAAGCTGTGAATGAACCCTTACACACACACACTTTGAGTCTGGCTTAGATTATTTATTCGAAAACTCGGATTTGAGTTGCATTGAGTGCTTTGAAGGTTCTCTGATTTCATTACTGGGCATCCTTTGAGGGCAATAATATCTATAACTATTGGGACTATTTCATAGCCTGTAATATAGTATGTTGATACGAAGTGACACATCACGTAGTCCACCTTGACCTAGTGCAAGCAGCGGAGAGTAGAAAACTAAACCAGGTCTAGGGGCGACCAGTCTACCACATAGTGAATAAGAGACATAATGGGATCTTGAGCCATAGGACCAAAGAAAACTGAGCAATCACCAGAGTAGAATTGACAGGAGGAAACTATAAGCAGGCCCAGAGGCGACCAAAGACTTTTATATGCAAAGGGCACCAAAGAGCGCAATGAGGGCCTAACCGAGGATAACATCGAGCCAAAAGGACAAAGAAAACCCATCGGAATAGGAAATGTCGGGTTTCTACGATCCTAAGGATCGAATAAAGTGATGAAACATAAGTGCGAATACATCAAAGAAGTTGCGGAATACTTACATCGATCGGTTGAAGCGATGCGTCGAAGAACAAAAATTTTTATGCCCTTTGAACTGCATGAAGCTCACGGCATTTACTGGTTTTGAGCTCCTCCATTTTCGGTCACCACCTCCAAGTGTTCTCCAAGCTCCAAGCTTCATTTGGTGATTCCTTGCTCACAAGTAGGTTTCCCTATCACCTTCGCAAGACTCTAAAGTGTGCTAGTACTTAGGAATTTTTGCCACAAAAATTCCTTAGCTTCTCCATGGCTCACGGTGAAACCAGAAATTGAAGAAGGAATAGGCCCTAGGCCGAGAGAGATGGAAGAAGAAAGAGAAGAGAGAATGTTGTGTTGGTTGGTGAAAATTGTGTATCTAATATACTTATTTTTTTTTCCAAAAATCAATTAATTGATTTACCAAATTTTTGGCTTTCCAAAAGTCAAAGGCTTTAAGCCATCCAACAACTTCCATCAACTATTCACTCAATCAAGTGACAAGTTGTCACATCAATCAAAGTGACAAGTGATTTGACGCTTGATGTGACTTGCGGGCCGCACTTGAATTCGAAATGCGAGTGCACTCGCAAACACTCCCGGGCTCGGGTTCGCTAATTCCAAATTAACGAATTTTCCGTTGCGACGCAATTAAATAATTATGCCTAGTAAAATCACTATTCACGTCGCTAACGAATTAATTCTAAATTAACTTGTTCGCCCGAATTTATCTAATTTCAATTCCGCGTCAAAATCCAATTTCATATATGTCGGAGATTCTAAGCATCCCAAGATCTTAGTACTATGACTTTTTGTTCAATTCCGCGTCAAATCACTTTTTGTTGTCTTGCTCAAGAACTTAGTACTATGACTTCTAGGAACCTCTTATCCTAGTACATTCTACTCGACCCTTATAGATGGATACTTAATCCTTATGTGTTTCTTCAGCAACCTTTTTTCTCGTGTGGAAACTAAGTCTGTATAATATATATTGTCTATACAGAGGTGTAATCCTTAATGGAACTTATCATCCATAAAATTTAACTATCTTTTATTCTATACTTCGCAACATCCTGAAAATATGTCAGAAGTATTCAATTTCCAAAATCTGAACTTAGGTTTTCCTTGAACCGGTGCCTTACATGACTTACTTTTCTATCGGATACCTTGTGACTGCATTTCACTTTATCTTCTTCTATTCTTTATAGATTTAATATTTTTAAGGCTCCCCAGACAGTTACTCATTTTATTATTGCTCTTATTCAAACATGCTTAGTTCTGTAAGTTTGAACTAGATTTTGTATACAAGTGGTAATATGATCATACTTATACCTCCTTAGCTCCATATGCTCGATCTGATCTTAGCATTCATTTTCATAGTTTTAACTATTTAACCCTCATTTTGTCTTTGCGAAGGTCCAACTGCTTATCAGCTCCATCCTTCAAATTCTCATATCCCTGACTAAATGTGGGGCTTATGACTTCCTAGCTTATGGTCAATTTCTTTATATGCTTCTAGCTTACTACCTTTTTTTACTGATGCCACTTATATGCAGCGATGCTGGTGATTCGATTCTGGTTAATGTTCGTATTTTTTCTGTACCTTAGATTCATCGCTATCACAAATCTAGTCAACTGTCTTCCATACTAACTTGTTTTTGTTGCCTAGTTACACTCTAGGATATCAAACTTTCTGTGATTCTCATTGTCTTATTCGGTCAGGTGTTTTCCTGGTCTCGACAATATTAGTGTACTTAGTTTCCTTGGCTCTCTTTACGTTATATCTCAATAAATCTACTTCAAGTCATCCTAAGCATTACTCCTAATGGCGCTCTGTGAAGGGAGACATACGGGATTTACTTGTTATCTGTCTTCCAATCTAAGACTTATGTCATTGTTTATCTAGTATTCTTTCATATTATCGTCTTACCTCGAAAATTTTACCTTTAAACCTTTAAATCACAGTTCTTTTCGTCTTTTTTACTGCTCTATTCTATACCTGAAACTCCTATGATATATGTCTCTGTCTTTCATCCTAGGGGTATTACCTTTTAAATTTTTCTTACCCTGCCTTATAAGATATTATACTATACCACAGAATCAGTTACTTCCGGGAATATCATCGGAATGAACATCGAGGTTCATCCTTACTGCTATTATTTAACGAGGGTTGGGAGGGTGGAGATTTATTCTGAAGTCTTTTCGGTTGTGTTAGTCTCACTAACTATGCATGTTGTAGTTGTTAATGTTGCACCTTTATAATCCTAGTATTTCCTTATTTACATAACTGATGTTGGTCTCCCACACTAAGGGTACTATTGCTAGGAACTGTTTGAATTATCTCCTTTAACTTTACTCATGATTATTTTTCATCTATTGATCACATTACCTTTTACTGGGAACCTTCTTAAGGCTTATGCTCTTTCTAAATCCTACATACTCCCTTTGTTATTCTTTTTTCAGAAGTTTTGCTCTGTTACTTCGATTTATTCCTTATCTCAGTTCCTTGAACCTTTTAAGTCATTACTTCTCTGAAAACTCCATATTTTACAACAAGTCATTTTATAACACTGAAATTTTGGTTTGGGTGTTGTTCTCTTAATAATATGTTCCTCTCTTGTATGGTGGGAAGTTCTGTATAAATCGTATATCTTACTTCTGGGGTCGTTATCTACGTTGTCTACTCTGATTTCTTACTCCTTAGAGCCTTTATTCCTTAAGCTCTAATTTTTCTACAATAGGACGGGTTCTTTCTTCTAGATTTGGCTAGGCATACAGTGAATTCAAATCATTTTATCTCGTATAAAATATTACTACCTTATGATTCTTGTCTAGGTTCTATTGAACTTCTTGGTTCGATTTGCTATCTCGTGATTTGTCCATCCTGTCAGGTACTCTCATTTACTTGTTCAACTCTTTACTGGGCTCTAAGTTGGGGTGAATGCATTCTCGCATGTCTAGTTAGATGTATATACACTTACTGGGGTTGGGGCTACTAGGAAGAAGAGTTATCGTTCGTTCTGTTGGGATCTGCATCGACTTCTCTCTTTTTAGGGTTCCACAATTTTATCAATTATTCTTAGGTCTCCATTTCTGTTACTGTCTTAAGTTATGTTATCTATGTTTCTATCTGTTCCAAACTTCCTTATTACTTTCTGCATCATTCTTTACTATTTCCACATCATATCTCTTAGCTCTAGGTCGTGATGCTAATGCTATTGGTGGTTCTTTCTTATGGGCTACTTTCTAGATTTATGCTTTCTGCTTTTGCTATAGGTTACAGCTATATATTTTAATCTTTTTATTCATACTGGTACTCTTGTTAACTACCGAGTATCTCTAATCTCATGGGTCTGTCCTGTTAAACTCACACAGATTTCTACCGACACTAGTCTGATCTATGGGTTCTTACTAGTACTGCAAACTGCTAATCCTGATTTATGTTGGGTTCTTTCATTTCTAGGCTTAGAAGCCTCCTTGGCTCTTCATAGGTGATCTATCTTTCAGTGTTCTCTGTTTCTATCTTAGGATATAGTATTATGGTATTGAGATTCTAAAGGTTACCTCTATCTATGTTGGTAAAGGATGTGACAAGAATCTACATCTGAACAGATGCAGACGTCCTTGTTCCGGTGTTCTGTGTCCTGGTAGAGTCTATTACTCATGTGAAGTGGGTATGAGATAGACTTCGTCAGGATAGTTTCCTTGACTGGCATCATTGGGCGTTTGGAATCCGGGTTTGGGATTCTAGAGTTTCTACATCCTTTTTTGTATCTCATGTTTATTAGGACTTCCCCGACTAATTCTGATTTCTTCCTTCTCTTATCTTTCTGACTATCCTTCGTGATTCATGAAACTTTCTATCTATATGTGGTACTCAAAGGCTACTGGATCTAATTGAAAGAATTTTCGGAGGAGGAAGGAATCTTATTTTGTTCTACCTGGAATTAGTTCTTTCTCGGGTTTACTACATTCTCTATATTGCTATAAGTTCTGGTATATTTTTATCTATTTGATTCTCTATCTCTATCTCTTATTACCTCTGGTTGCTTATATACCTATGCATAATCCCTTACTTTTCTTATAGCTTTCTTTTTCTCTTTCACTCTATTGGGTGGATATTCTCAAAATTTTACTATCTATTCTCATAACTTGTCTTGAACTTTTGATAAGAAGTCAGGATAACTACAGAAGGATTCTCAACTTAGACAAAGAGTATAATTGCTTTCATAAGGAAGAATATTCGAATAGCTTGGGAATATTTTACTAACCTGTCTATAAGACTTGAGGACGTAATCGAGCATCGAATACTGAAGAGGTAGTGCCTCGTATACTAGTACCTCGGGCATACTACATATACAAGACCCCGACACTCTACCCATTGCAGTCACTTACTCCCTAGACCATGCTCTGATACCATCTTTGTAACATCCCTCTCCCGGAGATGCTACCGGTAAAGAATAGGCCGACCTATCCCCCAGAGCCTTTGACTCTTGGATTACTAATCTCATCTCAAATACAAACTTATGCATGAGACCATTGCCTAACTCAACAACATGATATGTAAACTTTCAAACTCATAACTGTATATGAAACTTCTCTTTACATCATTGTTCATTGACATCATAAGCACATGACAAATGACTTATACAATACCAATGATTGACATGAAACTTTAATTTGACTCTAACTGTACTGGATCTCTATAGTAGACCCGGTGGACCATACACCCTAGTGACTTCTATCAGTATCTATCCTCTCGAGCTAGTCCTCCGAGTATACCTGCAAAACAAAAACACTAGGAGTGGGGGGTTAGATCATTTGAACGACCTAGTGAGTGGACAGTTTTAAAATGGAAACTGAAAACAAATCTTGGTTCTGGAATCACAACCATCTTATGAAAACTTATATTCTTTGAACATCTTTTTTTATCTGAAAATATATTTCTTTTCTGGAATTCTCTTCCGGAAATTCTTTTTACCTGTAAAACTCTGAATTCTCCCAAAATAGATTTTCTTGAAAACTCTTTCATAAAACTGTCTTTTCTGAAAATCATATCTCTAAAAATCTCATCTCTGAAAATCTGTCTCTGAAAATCTATTTTTGAAAATCTGTTGAAAACCTGATGTATAGGGGCATTACATATCGTCGTCCCCCCATATGCCTATCTAGTGGTCTTGGGGCGTTACGTATCATCATCCCCTAGGCCACTGAACTTGAGCCAGTCGTGCTGATCCATGCTATCATCCTGACTCTGAATCTAGGGTCTATGGACGTTAAGTATGGCCATCCCCATATCCTTGAAATCTAAGATCTATGGGCGTTACGTATCGTCATCCCCCTAGTTCTGCTCTACATGTACACATGTTATGAATCTGTCAATTCCAATATCCGTCAATTCCAATATCCGTCAATTCCAATATCTTTATCAAGTTACAACTGAGGAAGGTTTTCCCCCGTTCCTCCAAAAATCATCAAATCATGTTTTAAAAAATCATCATTTCTAAAACATTTCTCAAAATATTCTTGGAAATATACTTGGCTAACGCCCTATATGCGGAAAAGTGAGTTTTAATTCAAAAATATATAAGTAAATACAACTTGAGAAAATAGTCCACTCACAAATTTGGAATCTGGCTGGCACTTTTTTCCTTCGTCGAAGAAAATTATGATTCCTGCGGAAATTCATACCGATCTTTATCTGAGTACGGCTAGCATATTTAACTAAAAAGTTATTCATGATCAGGGATAAGGTTGATGATCATGCATGTTGTATATGTGTCGGGATAACTAATGTGTTAACTGACTTTAACATCCTAGGACGAAACTGAAGTGAGGTGAAACTAGTCTTCCTGCGTGTGGTGACTTCAGGTCTTGAAGGTCACGACGCTCATACAATTAGACTGAAATAGAGAGCTTTTGCTTGATACGCGTCGCGACGCTGGGTGTTGAGCATTGTGACTCTCATATACTACACGACCGACCCGAGCCTTCCACACGACCGGCCCGAGTTTTTCACATGACCTATCTGAGTCTTCCTCACGACCGACCAGAGTCTTTCACATGACCTACTCGAGTCTTCCTCACGATCGACCCAAGTCTTTCACATGACCGACCCAAATCTTAGGTGAACGTACAACCAACCCGAGGTAGAGGGTATTATTATGTTCAACGTCGGTCACACAACCTGACCCGAGGTGGAGAGCATTCACATGCTTGGTTTTGGTCACTCTACCCGATCCGAGGTGGAGAGCATTCTCATATTCGGCGTCAGTCACACGACCTGACCCGAGATGGAGAGCATTTTCATGCTCGGCTTCGGTTACACGACCTGACCCGAGGTGGAGAGCATTCACATGTTCGGCGTTGCGACGGTAGTCCATACGCGTCGTGACGCTAGCCTGATTTCAGGGTCAATACCAGTTCTCCATTGTCACTGCCAAAAGTAATTCTAACACCCCCCCCATCACCCTAACACATTCACACAAGCACTTCTTAACATACTCAAAACATTCCATTACCTAATATCATCACAATATCAAAACTTCAAAAATAATTCCCCCCTCAACGTGCTAAGAATTCGGCCCTCATGCCCATTTTACACCTTGACATTATTTTAATCAAAATTTAGGCATAAATCACTCTAAACAACTTCATAAACATGAATTGAGACTTAAACTTTGTCTAATCTTCTCAAACAATAAATTTCCAAACTCATAGGGTTCCTAAGTGTGAGAATTCAAGTGGAAAATGGATGCTTATTTTCTTAAATGAGAAGAAGACAAAAGAAAATAGGCTTACTTGACTAAGAAAAGCTTGGAAATTAATCACCATTCCTTCAAAGTCTCATGAAAGTGAAGAAGATTTGAAGAGCTTCCTTGCATTATGACTCACATTTTTTTTGGCCTTCTAAGAGATGAGCAAATAATGTACTATTTATAGGAAAAAGGTGGCTGATTTTTGTTTGACATGAATGGCTAGATTTGTGCCACATCACCCATTCTAGTCCATTCTCGAATTTACTGTGGCAGCTATGAAAATCACGAAATTTGACCTACTTTTAATTCGAATTTGGAAAAATATTCAACACGGAAGTTATCCAAAAATATAAAGTCCATAAATCGGAGATTGTATGAAGACGTTATGTCCCAAATACTAAGGGCTGTTCGGAGTGGTATAGAAAATGAATTCCGTATCGGAACTGCAAATGACTTGTCAAATGTCTGCCAAGCAATTTCAGAAGCACATACGTGATTGAGCATGATTTATATCATGTATTATGCCTCGTATAACATAGTAGTCGTCGTAGTAGTCGTCGGGATTGCCGGGGTCTTACAGAACAACATCAATCTAATCATCATTTCATCAAATCAAACTTTTCAATATATGTGTCAAGATTTCTCACCTTGAAATAATGAATTATATCTGCCAATAGAGTTCCTAAAGCTTGTTTTATCACTTCTAAGCTTGTTTGATGTTGGTTAGCACTTGATTTCTCTAGGAATTTTGCAAAAAAAAAATGGAAGAAAATGAACTTATTTTTTTTAAGGAGAGTTTCGGCCATAAGGGGAAATATGAAGACCTCTTTGGTTTCTTTCTTAACTTATTCCAAGTCTTGCAAATTGTAGACTTTTCTAGAAAGCCTAGGGTGTGGGCCGAAATTTACATGATAATTGGGCCTAAATTGTGGGTTTGTATGCAAAATAATAATATTAGTAGGCTTTGTTTGCAAATAATAATAGTGTTGGGCTTTGATTTTAATTTAGGTCTAGTAAATAATGTTGGGCCCATTCGGCCCATCTCCGAGTATAGCCCACGGCCCACTAAGTTACCCTCACACTTTTCTTAAAGCGGAAAAATTCTCATCTAAGTCACCGAGATACAACTCTAAATGAACTGTAAATTTTTTTAGTTATTACACTACCAAATCTACTATTCCACCAACTCTGATATCAGCTCATGTCACTTAGTCATTATTGCAGTCATAACTCTCCTAAACCACTCTCAATCTGCCCAATCAAATATATTTATTCCTCTACCATTGCAAAGACCTATGACGGCTCTTCTCTGCCACTGTCCTGCCACTGCACCCCCTATGGCGGCTGGCAGAGCCTATAACAACTATGAGCCATTGTTTTCCCTCCATCATCATTAGTCTTCTGAAAGCACATCTTACCATTTAGAAAATACATCGTATGGTTCCAATACTAGTCGGCTTGTGATCCCATATTTGTTCCTCAGTTCGGCATACTAAGGCAGATAAACTTATCAATGTCCTGCCCAACTCTTCAACAAGGTCAAGTTCACATATAAGGACCTCATCAGGTCAGGTTCTACAGATTTTTAAATAACCCCAAAGTTCTCTCTTCATGTGGTCAACTCTTCTTACTCCATCTTTCAACATGATATGCCCTCGGGAGATTTGCTCAATTTCATGTGGTCAGGTCTTCCTTCAAAACCTCATCTCTTGTTAGGCATTTGGGCATTTTCTATCCACTTTTGGTGAAATGTAATCTTTATCCTACTCATCCTTGATATCTGAACCTTCATTGGGATAATATCTTTCAAAAAAACCACCATCAACAATTAGAGCAAAAAAAAAAGTTATTTTGTTTTTCCTTTATAATAAAAAGATTTTGAAAGTTGGTTACATAATACTTTTTTTTTTTGAATCTTGGTTACATATTACTTGGTTACCTAAAAAATAGGTAAACAATAAGTGGGAGAAAAAAAATATACTATCACTTTTGAGCTGTCATTAGTTCAAATAAATTGACAGGAAAATTTTTCAGAAAGAGTGAAAGATAATTAAAGGATTCGAATCAGTGGTCCATGCAAATTGACACTAGTTGTACAAAAAGAAACGGATGGCTTGTGAATGTGACACCAAACAAAATTAAACTGTCTTCAAGAATGGAGCTGGCTTGTGACTACTCATGCCATTCCAATTGATTTCTAACCAGTTTGATTAGTTGCTTTTAATTTTAGCCCTAACTTGATACATACACACTCGTATATATCTCTTCAATATACATCAATACAGCGGTCTGCAATGAATAAAATGCGGATTTAAACTAAACTCTTAGCAAAGAAACAATGTTCACATCGATGAAAATTTATATATGTTTTTGTATGAAATTTGACATTTGATTTAGCCCCAGTTTGATAAGGTGTTTGCTAGTATAAACGTTAGCGTTTAACGCCTTACCAAACGACATGATTATACTAGCGTAACCAAAAACTAACAAACCAAATATTTTTAGCGTTTTTTGGGGAAATTATCATTTTGTCCTCTATTTAATCTTTTGTATTTATTTAATTTTTTATATGCCCTTATTTATAATTTTACAACTTACACTCTACCTTATATTCTAACTTATACTCTATCAAATCAAACATCATAAAGAGTTTATAAGTTAGCTTATACTCTACCACTTCTACGATAGTTTATAAGCTAACTTAATCTCTCAACTCAATATTTTTTACTAAACACACCCTTAGTATTCTAATTAGTCAATGATAAACTTGAAATTGATTCATGTGGTCAGCTGAGTTTTGATGGTAACTATTGGGGTTTTTAGGGGTATTACCGGGTAACGCAGCGGAACGCGGAAAATCAAAATTTTTCGATTTCAAAAATTTTTCTCGAACAATTAAAGTAAACTTATTTATTTTAATTACTCAATACTTAAAATCTGAAATTTTTACCCAAGAAATCAATTTTCTTCTTAATTATCGAATTGTCCCAATACTTTGCATTTTGTTCATTTTGGTCCTCAAATTGTCAAATAAAATTTTAAGTGATTCAAAATCATTACCAATATGTATTTAACATGTCAAATATATGAAAACATAAATTGCAACACAATATCCACAAAATGCCAAAATTGCCGAGAAGGCCATGAACTTTTCCAACATTTGCAATTCAGTCCAATCTTGTGCAAAACAAGTCAATAGCAAATCCAATCAATTCCAAATATAATATACATCATATATACATCAAATCACAGCATATATATGAAAAGCCCCAAATTTGGAAAAGGTTAAGAATCCTAATTTTAAAAATTCTTCATTTGAACAAATTACACCAAATTAAATTAATTCAACACTTTAATTCAATTTTCACAACACCAAACAAGTCTCACCACTTTGAAATGACACAAGAACAATTCAAGGTCATCAATGAGTGGCCTAACAACTCTAGAATGACAACTTGATTATCAAATAATCAAATGAGAGCTAATGAACCCATTTCAAGCTTTCTTTGTTAATCATACATGCAAACATCCTTCAAACAAGTTCCCAACCAATTAACTACATGCTTAAAGAGTAGAGAAAATTATAAGCAACACATGTTGAAGCCTAGAAACATAGAAATAAATTTATAGTTGAAAAAATTTGAAAATACTTACAAAAATCAAACTTTTGCTTAATGTTTTCCTTGTTCTTCAACTTTTCTCTCAAACTTTCTTTGTAATTGTTTTTGGTAACTTGTCTAATGAAACAAAAAAGAAACAAAAGGCTTATACATTTTTCCAACAATTGTCGAAAAATGCTAGGAAAAAATATCAAGATATTTTTCAATTTTGTTTCAATTAAATAAATGAAAAAGATATACTTGAATTTATGGTAATTTATCATTAAAGCATTTAATGAAAAAGAACAAGTGTATCTAATCAAAATTGGCCATTTAAAAGGAAATCATGACTTAAGATATTTATCATTTAATTAATTTAATCATTTAACATTTAAGTAATTAAATAATTAAATACAAATATCATGAATATATGAATTATATTTATATTAAATAATCAAAATACATATATCAATGATATATATGTCAAATATCACAATTTGACATTTAATTAATGTGTATTTAATAAAATCAAATATTAAATACATATACACATTAATTAGGAAATGACCAAAAGATCCCAACTACATGTATTTTCGTTCAACCGTTAAATGACTTATAAATAATCAGTATTATTCATAAAAATTGCCCTAGTGTTCTACGAGTATATTTCATTAGTGAGACTCTCTAGGTTCAGGCATATCCGTCACGAAATCTAATTTCGTGTCCATAATCTACCCACCCGTAAATTATGACGAACATGGATAAACTCTCTAAACCATACAAGTCGAGGTCATTGCATACGTATAATCCTTCTGTCACAGGTATCCGGATTATTCTAAAGATATAGATATAAACGTCAAATCTCTATAGATATAATCACGTCGACGTTTCTATTAACAATCTCTTAATAACACTTAGACCTAATTTCTACAGTGTACCACGGGCCCATGGATTTAACAAATTGCTAATTCCATATTGAATACCTATGCTCTGTAAATAGAACTGACGGATCCTTTCTTGATACACACAGGATATCTTGAGCATCAGTCTACACCCAAAGAACATGCGGAGGTCTGATCTAAATATATCGGTGATGTGACTATCATCTAAGTGTGGATGATAACTCATATATCCACAGTGGTATCTCAAGTCAAAGAATCACTATGCTCACTCAACCCCGAAAAGATTCTTATTGACGTTGGTGTACTATCCATTAATAACATTCGATGAGTCGTTCAGTGTTTATCCACTATAAATACCTACATGTCTATATGAGTCTCAAAGACTCATGGTTCATTGAGAAACCATTGGAATCCAAGATTCCAATATACGACATGTACCAGTCTCAACGGGTTTACTTTACTGACCAAGTAGTGTAAACCTTGACCAGGAACTGTCTAAGAATAAGAACGTCATGATACAACTCAATGTCAGTTGCGACTCTTTTGCAACAGTATCATAACTAATCATTCTAATGTTTGTTACGTCTTTATCATATAAAAAAGAGATGTTATATAATAGAAATTATTTATTTTATTCATGATAAAATATTAAATAAGTATTTACAGGGAAATACATAAGAAAATTGGCGCTCTGAGTACCAACCCTTACAAATTCTCCCACATACTCTAGTGTCAATATCGATTATATCTAATACCCTTCGACTCTACATGTTTATCAAATAACTTCATAGGAATGACCTTGGTTAGCGGGTCTGCTACATTATCTTCACTCGGTACCTTGCACACGAAAATATCTCATCGCGACACAATCTCTCGAATGATGTGGTACCTTCGTTCCATATGCTTCGACTTCTGATGAGCCTTTGGTTCCTTTGCTTGCGCAATGGCTCCAATATTATCATAGTATAATGGAATCGGATTCATAATACTTGAGACTACTCCCAATTCTGTGATAAAGTTTCTAACCCATACAGTTTCCTTTGCAGCTTCAAAAGCTGTAATATATTATGCCTCTGTGTTGGAATCAACTGTTGACCCCTGTTTGGAACTGTTCCAACAAATTGCACCTCCGTTAAGGGTAAACACGAATACTGATGTAGACTTTATATCATCAGGATTCGATTGGAAATTGGAATCCGCATACCCATTAACTTGCAATTCATTTCCTCCATATATTATCAACTTATCCTTAGTACCTTTAAGATACTTGAGAATATATTTAATGGCTATCTAATGGTCATTATCTGAATTGGACTGATACCTACTCTTCACACTAACTGCGAAGCTGATATCAGGCCTAGTACATAACATGGCATTTATGATGCTGCCTAAACACAAAGCATAAGACTGATTAGACATTCTAATCTTCTAATCTTCTGTTTGTGGACACATCTTTTTTGAAAGATGTAAGCCATGTCTGAACGGTATGTTTGTTGTCTTACAGTTACCAAAATTATATTGTTCTAAGATCTTATCTATGTATGTTGATTGGGATAACCCAATAAGCTTCTTTTCTCTATCTCTATAGAGTTTTATGCCTAAGACATAAGAAGCTTCACCCATGTCTTTCATGAAGAAATTCTTCCAGATGTAAACTTTGACGCCTTGCATCATCCCGATATCATTCCCAATGATCAGGATGTCATCAACATAGAGAATAAAAAATACCACCATACTCTCACTGGCCTTTTTATACACGTAGGATTCTTCCGAATTCTTGAGAAAATCAGTAATTTGATTATCTCATCGAATCAAAGATTCCAACTTTGTGAAGTCTATTTAAGTACATAAATGGACTTCTTCAACTTGTATACCGTGCCCGAGTTCTCGCTGGATGCAAAACCCTTCAGCTGTTCCATATAGATTTCTTCATCAAGAAATTCATTCAGAAAAGTCATTTTGACGTCCATTTGCCAAATCTCGTAATCATAGTAAGCGGCAATAGAGAACAAAATCCTTATAGACTTTAGCATCGCAACTGGAGAAAAAGTTTCATCGAAGTCGACATCAGGTCATTGTGAGTAACCTTTAGTTACTAGTCGGGCCTTAAAGGCTTCAACCTTTCCATCAGGCCCGCGCTTCCTTTTGTAAATCCATTTACAACCAATAGGAACAATTCATTCAGGAAGCGGAACAAAGTTCTAAACTTGATTCTCATGCATTGAGTCTAACTCGGATTTCATGGCGTCTTGCCACTTTACGAAGTCGATGTCCAACATCGATTCTCTATAGGTAAAAAGGTCAGTCTCTTCAACTAAGAGAACATCGAGACTCTTTTCTGGTATCAAATACAAGCGTTCAGGAGGTCTACACAGCCTTTTGTGACCTACGAAGTGTATGTGTTGAAGGTTTTTCATCTTCTTGAACTTCAGTTTCCTTCGTTGGTTCATTGGTATCAGGTTGAACTTTATCAAGTTCAACCTGTCTATGATCACCACCTTCAGACAAAGATTATATCTCTAGAAATTTTAAGAAGCGAGCTACGAACACATTTCGATGCTCGGTATCATAGAAAAATATCTTTTCGTATTTGAAGGATATCCAACAAACCTAAACTTCTGTCCTCGAGGCAAAAGCTTATTCTGCTGAGCCATCCTATCGTATGCAGGACAACCTAAAATCTTAACATAACTAAGATTTGGTTTCCTATCGATCCATATCTCATAGTCGTAGGAACAACTTTAGAATGAATCTTATTCAGGAGATGAGCGACAGTTAAAAGAGCATAACCTCATAAGTAATAAGGTAAATCTGTATAATTCAACATTGATCGGACCATATCCAATAATGTTGGATTTCTCATCTCTGACACTCCATTGTGTTGTGGAGTACCTGGATGAGTATATTGAGTGAGAATCTCATTCTCCTTTAAATAATCAATGAAATCTCCACTCATATATTCACCGCCTCGATCAGATCGAAGGCATTTAATATATTGACCAGTTTATTTTTCTACTTCATTCCGGAATTCTTTGAAATTTTCAAAGGTTTCCGATTTATTTTTCATCAAATAAACATAATCGTACCGTGACATATCATCGGTAATGGTGATGAAGTATGAAAAACCACTTTGAGCAGTTTGACTCATGAGACCATATACTTCAGAATGTATGAGTTCCGATAGGTCAGTGGCATAGTGTCCAACACCCAAAAATGGGGCTTTGGTCATTTTATCCCGAATACAAGATTCACAGGTTGGTTAAAGTTCAATGGTGAGATCATGTATCAAACCATTCATAACCAACTGAGTTAGGAGTTTCACGCCTATATGACCCAACCTCATGTGCCAAAGTTTAGTATTATTTATATTAGATTGTTTACGTTTATTAATTTCAATATTAAAGATATCTTGTGAGGTACGCAATATGTAATGACAATACTTATTTAGACAATAAAGGATCTGAATTTTATTTCTGTCCTATAAATACAAAGAAAGATTCTTAATATTTACATTATATCATTCAGTATCTAATACAAAAAGTGACATAATATTCGCCACACATCCTGGCACAAAATAGCAGTCATTTAATAAAAGTCTCCTACTAGGTAGGGGAATCTCGCATAAGCCTATTGCAATCGCATCCAGAGAGTCGCCACTCCCGAATCGCAACTACATCTCCCCAGATTTCAACCGTCTACTTTTTATCAGTACCTGCAACGAATTGTAAATGTGAATCGGACAAGTAGAATCTAAAATTCAATTAGATGTCATAGCTTCACAAGCCAATGAGATATCATTAATAGGAAAAATAAAATTACATGATGTCGATGATCTTTCCCTTTTTATCTGTGCGAGGTAGTCTGGACAGTTTCTATTCCAGTGCCCGACTTTCTAGCAATGGTGGCATTTATCTTCAGAAGCTCTCTTGGGCTTTGCTACCTTAGCCTGCGGAGGAATATTGAAACCTTTCTTCTTATTCTTTCCATTTGTCTTCTTCCCCTTTGACTTGGATTGGGAAGAAGCGGAAAGTGAAGTGGGTTTCAGAAGGTGAGTCGGAACTCCCTTCTTTAAATCTTCCTTCGCTGTGAGAAGCATCCTATGCAACTCACGATAAGAGCAGTGAATCTTATTCATGTTGAAGTACATGACAAACTAGCGATACGACGCTGGGAGTGAACCAAGTATGACACTCCGTCCTAGAGCATCATTGAGAGGGAAATCATTACGCCTAAATTGATCGATCAAATCGATCAAATGAAGCACATGTATGCTCACAGTCTACCCCTCATCAAGTTTAGAATGGAACAGTTCCATTGCAACTCTATGAACCACGACATGTTCATAGTTCATAAATGATTCACGAAGTTGTGTCATCGTGCTATATGCATTGTGCATCTCAAAGTATTGCCTTTTCAGTTCAGAATAAAAAGAACTGAGAATGAATGATTTAACCCTTAAATCATCATCTTTATATTTACGGAAAGTCTCCATCTCTTCAAGCGATGCAGCCTCTAATATAGCAAGTGGCAATGGACCTTCCAAAATGTATCCCAACTTTTCAGATCCGAGGACAATCCTGAAATCCATATCCCAGCCCGCAAAGTTCTCAACGCCCTTAAGCTTATTCGTATCAAGCATACGAGCAAAAGTATTGGTCGAAGGTGCCGTCATCGTAAATCTATCAAATAGATAGCGAATCAACGATTATCAAACATAAACAGTTTCATATAATGTCAAAAGCATTAAATAGATCATGGATTTTTAATTTTAAAATGTCTCCCCACTATTTAATGCAAAACTGTAATCCCCAGACAGAATACAAAATAGCGATAATCAAATCATAACATAATAGTGAAAGGTGGACCCAATGAATATATTTTAGCTCACAGCTTTGGCACGTTCTCGCCTACGTATATTCATTAGGTAGACAACTCATTGTCGATCACTCACCAGTGACTCCTGGGTTTTCGGTCCTGGTCGTTTCTTATTGTGACAGTTATGGCACATTCACAAGGAGGCGTACCAAGGTTAAACTTGTCAATGATAAATTCATTATACTTGTGTAACCATGACAGTTTTGGCACGCTCAAGATTCTGCTTTCACTTGAATTCACATAATATCAAAATATATCTAATACGAATAAATTCATATCGGTTATATCCTCACAGCTTTGGCACGTTCTCAGATATAGTCATAGATTATTTATCAATAAGCGGTATTGACAAGACGGACCAAGTAATATGCATCAAATACATATTAAATATTAAAATCTTATTTTCAAATAGAGATTTTCCGCAAAAGATGCTTTTACTTTATTTAATCAAATTAAATAAACACATGCATACATAAAGTAAAGATTAAATTAAGCATTGACTTTAAAGGCATAATCATATCTAGTGTTAAGAATCAGATTCGCTCGGATACCATTTTATTGGGGTTTTTAGGGGTATTACCGGGTAATGCAGTGGAACGCGGAAAATCAAAATTTTCCGATTTCAAAAATTTTTCCCGGGAAATTAAAATAAAATTATTTATTTTCATTACTCAATACTTAAGATCTGAAATTTTTACCCAAGAAATCAAATTTCTTCTTAATTTTCGAATTGCCCTAATACTTAGAATTTTTTCATTTTGATCCTCAAATTGTCAAATACAATTTTAAGAGATTCTAAATCATTACCAAGATGTATTTAACATGTCCAATTCATGAAAATATAAAATGCAAAACAAAAACAAAAACCACAAAATACCAAAATTACCGAGAAGGCCATGAACTTTTCCAACTTTTACAATTTAGTCCAATCTTGTTCAAAATAAGTCAAGATCAAATCCAATCAATCCCAAATTTAAAATACATCATATATACATAAAAACTCAGCACATATATGAAAAACCCCAAATTTGGAAAGGGATAAGAATCCTAATTTTACAAATTCTTCATTTGAACAAATTACACTAAATTAAATAAATTTGACACTTTAATTCAATTTTCACAAACACCAAACAATTCTCATCACTTTGAAATAACACAAGAAAAATTCTAGGTCATCAATGAGTGGCCTAACAACTCTAGAATGACAACTTGATTATCAAATAATCAAAAGAGAGCAAATGAACCCATTTCAAGCTTTCTTTGTTAATCATACATGCAAACATCCTTCAAACAATTTCCCAACCATTTAATTGCATGCTTAAATAGTAGAGAAAATTCTAAGCAACACATGTTGAAGCCTAGAAACATAGAAATAAATTTCTAGTTGAAAAAATTTGGAAAATACTTATAAAAATTAAACTTTTGCTTAATGTTTTCTTTGTTCTTCAACTTTTCTCTCAAACTTTCGTTGTAATTGTTTTTGGTAACTTGTCTAATGAAACAAAAGGCTTATATATTTTTCCCACAATTGCCGAAAAATGCTAGGAAAAAATATCAAGATATTTTTCAATTTTGTTTCATTTAAATTAATGAAAAAGATATACTTGACTTTATGGTATTTTATCATTAAAGCATTTAATGAAAAACAACAAGTGTATCTAATCAAAATGGGCCATTTAAAAGGAAATCATGACTTAAGATATTGACCATTTAATTAATTTAATCATTTAACTTTTAAATAATTAAATACATATATCAATGATATATATATCAAATATCACAATTTGATATTTAATTAATGTGTATTTAATAAAATCAAATATTAAATACAAATACACATTAATTAGGAAATGACCAAAAGATCCCAATTGCATGTATTTTCGTTTAACCGTTAAACGACTTATAAATAATCACTATAATTCATAAAAGTTGCTCTAGTGCTCTACGAGTATATTTCATTAGTGAGACTCTCTAGGTTCAGGCATATCTGTCATGAAATCCAATTTCGTGTCCATAATCTATCCACCCGTAAATTATTACCAACACGGATAAACTCTCTGAACCATACAGGTCGAAGTCATTGCATACGTATAATCCCTTCGTCACAAGTATCTGGATTATTCTAGAGATATACATATAAGCGTCAAATCTCTATTGATATAATCACGTCGACGTTTCTATTAGCAGTCTCTTAATAACACTTAGAACTAATTTCCATTGTGTACTACGGGCCCATGAATTTAACAGATTGCTATATCCATATTGAATATCTATGCTCTGTATATAGAATTGACCGATCATTTCTTGATACACACAAGATATCCTGAGCATTAGTCCACACCCAACGAACAATCGGAGGTCTGATCTAAATAGATCGGTGATGTGACTGCCATTTAAGTGGAAGGATAACTCATATATCCACAGTCGTATATCAAGTCAAAGAATCACTATGCTCACTAAACCCGAGAAGATTCTTAGTGACGTTGGTGTACCATCCATAAGAATCTTCGGTGAGTCGTTCAGTGTTTATCCGCTATAAATACCTGCACGTCTATACGAGTCTCCAAGACTCATGTTTCATTGAGAAACCATTGGAATCCAGGATTCCAATATAAGACATGTACCAGTCTCAACGAGTTTACTTTACTGACTAAGTAGTGTAAACCTTTACCCGGAACTGTCTAAGAATGACAACGTCATGATACAACTCAATGTCAATTGCGACGCTTTTGCAACAATATCATAACTAATCATTCTAAGTTTTGTTACGTCTTTATCACATAAAAAGAGATAATATATAATAGAAACTATTTATTTTATTCATAATAAAATTTTACATAAGTATTTACAGGAAAATATATAAAAAAAAAAATTGGCGCTTTGAGTACCAACCCTAACAGTAACATTCAGCCATATACTTTATAAAGGTTGTTTCAAAATCAAGTTGATCTATCTTGTTATTTATTTATTATTATCCGAACAAAACATTTTCAATGATTGGCATGCACACATAAGCTACTTTCAAGGTTCAATATCTATCTACCATGATGCATGCCACTCATTATGGTTTTAGTTATTCATACTTCGGGTGTTTGTCATTAACAATTGTCTATCAAATTTTTTTTTTGGAATATTAAGGAAATCCCACGTCGATATGTGAGTAAAAATTTATGTTGTCGTAAACTCTTATAAAGGTGCTATCAAGAGCTTGAACCTGGAACCTTGAAGATAAAATTTCAAACTCAAATCTCTGGACAACGTCCTTTAGGGACTTGTCTATCATCTTGTACCAACAAAATTTTTCTAAATATTTTCTTATGGTACAATTAAATCATTTTTATTTGGAAACGTAGGAAACTCCACCGTCAAATCACCTGATCCAAGTTTAAACGGAACAGGTAAAACCTTCGGCTGCCAAAGACTCCTATAATAAATGCACCTCATGTATTTGAACTCAGGACCTGACAATCAAATCCTTAACCATTTGCCACCAAACCACACCCATTATGAGCTACAATTTAATCCTTGATAAAAACAATCAAACATTTTAATGAGGTCTTAACCTAAGATCGCAAGAGTTTGAGTTTTGGACCACCATAAATGATTTGGTTTTATTTATATTTGAAAAATTAACACCAAAACCTCCGATATTAATTAGGCCAAATCTCAAAATACAAGTTTATATCTGTTTGCATAATTTTTCGTCAATGAGTGTGTAAGGTTCAAACCTCCTGAGATGAAGTCCTAGCAAGGGGTGTTTGATTCAGTGAATAAGCCTCAGAGGGGCACAAGCACACAAATTACAATTTGTGGATTACAAAGCTAC
>SKCR01048115.1:0-40490 GCA_019454045.1 Zanthoxylum bungeanum
AGAAAGAAGATTTCGAATTATTGTCCTTGATTTGTTTATTTAATAAAGTGGGTACGACCAAAAATACTCAGGAAATGACATTTCCAAGTAAGATCTGAATAGACAAGGCAACAATTAAATGGTTAGTGATTTATTTTATTTATTACCGTTCCAGGGTACAGCCAAATCGCTGTCCCCTTTCGATTATTTCTGACCAAATCCAGGGTCCCCAATACAATCAATCGGCTCATTCAAATAAATTTTGAAAGGGAGAGAGAGATTCAAATTCATTTCTGGTACATTGTTCAGCTATTAAAGCACACATACAAAATAATAGATTTCTGGAGCACAGTAAAAGATACCATTATACGTTCATTCCACAAAATCTTATTATATATACAATTTGAACTGATGTACATGTTTTATAAATATCTTAATTTATCACCGATGAGTTAAATCAGATCGATGACATTCGGTCGATTTTCGGAATATTCGATCAATAATCTCTAATTTTCTTATAGTATAGATAAATTCTCAGTATAAGTAGAATTTAAGAAAGGATTTAAAATAGAAATGACCGACAAAATACAAAGAGAGATGTTTGACTAACAAGTAACCAAGTGATGGGAAACAACCACACTTCCTTTTCATCGGATTGAAGTTTGAACTCTACTGTTCATTGTCTCATAGGGGTGTTCACGGTTTCGGTTCAAACCGTAACACGATCCGAATCGCATCAACCCGAACTGAATCATGCGGTTTGGAAAAATATTGAAAATGATTTCGGGTCAGCCTGAACCGTACCATCAATTTTGGGTCAGTAGGCAGTTTTGACTCTAACAGCGACCCGAACCGCCCAAACCGTAAATTTTGAACTGACTCGTGTTCAAATTAAACATTATTTTATATTTTTCATCTTCTTTAACCATGGAATTTAATATATTTAATGATCATATTATAATATGTAATATATAAATGAAAATTAGGTATTTTTTTCTCTTCAATTATCATGTGAAAATACACAAAATTTTCTCTAAAAAATTTCTAATCCAAACCGTCGACCCGAACCGCTGCAATTTTCCTCATCAAATTTGCGATTTTGGTTTCTAATTTCACAAACTGACAACCCGCGCAGTTTGAAGTGTAAAATAAAAAAACCGACCCAAACCGTCCCGCGAACAACCATAGTCTCGGAAAGAGAATAAAAAGAAAGCTGATTTTGTTTTGGTCTGTCTATCTATTCCTGAAATAAAAAAAAAAAAAAAAACATGGCACCTAAGTGCAAATAACAGTAACTGTTAGGGTTGGTGCTCGGAACGCAAACCCCGGATTATATTTATGTCCGATTCATGAATACGAACAATTCATTTTCTATAATATTACTTATTTATGGCCACACCTGTTATCTTTTATATACGTATTCGATCTAATATCGATTATATTGAAACTAAATCCAATTTAGTGATATGTATATATTAGACAAAGACCCGATGATTTACAACGTAGTGCGCAGTTACAACGTATGTTGTAATTAACATTGGGAAGCGTCACTATAAGTTGTATATTCTCAAATAAAGTTCCTGGTCAAGATTTACTGACACAGGTCGGTTAGTAAAATCCGCTAAGACCAGTACATGTCGGATATCGAGACTTAGTCTGATGATTTATCCCAGTGAACAATAAGTCTTTAGAGACTCGTATAGACATATAGGTATTTATTGGATAAACACTGAACGACTCACCGAAGATTTTCTAATAGATGATACACCAACGTCAATAGGAATATTCTTGAGTCGAGTAGCATCATGGTCATTTGACTTGAGATATCACAGTAAATATATAAATTATTCTCCACACTTTGATGATTGTCACGTCACAGACCTATTTAGGTCGAACCTCCATCTATTCGTTGGGTGTGGACTGATACTCATGATATCCGGTGTGTATCAAGATAGAATCAGTCAGTCTTGTGTACATGGCATATGTATCATGCACATGTTTGCGATATGTTAAATCCATGATCGTGGTACACTGCGGAAGCGAGTTCTGAGTGTTAGTTAGAGATCGTAAATTCATAAGTCGACTATATTATACCTTAGGGATTTGACATTCCCATCTATATCCCCCGGTATAATATGGATAGCATATGACAAATGGATTATACGCATGTGATGACTTCGACTTGTATAGTTCAGCGAGATTATTCGTGGTTATCATAATTTACGAGTTGATGAATTATGGACACAGAATTGGATTCCGTGACGGATAAACTTGAACTTAGAGAATCCCATAATATGAAGTGTACTCGTTGAGCACTTGGACAACGCGTTATGAATAATACCATATATTTTATCGGATTAAACGAGTTAATTCGAATAGTTTAATCTGTAAACGAAAATACACATGCTATGGGTATTTTGGTTATTTTTAATGTGTATTTGTATTTGATACATAATTAGATTAGATATACATTAATTGGCAAATGGTAGTTTGACACTTCTAAAATTAGTAATGATTAATTCAATTAATGAATTGAATTATTACTGTTATTATTACTTACATATGTGTAAAAGTATGACTTTTATTTAATCTATATATTAATAGTAATATATGGTTTAATATTTTCCATTTGTCACTCTTTTTGCCAAGCCTTTTAATATGATTAATTTTGAATTATTCAATTACTATTTTAACCCCATAAGTCACGCCATTTTTATTTTTTAAAAGGAGAAAAATTATTTTCTCTTTCTTTCTAGGTAGTTGGCCAAATATATCACCATTTTAGAGAGCTTCAAAAGTTCTTGAGAGAGACAAGAAATAAAGTAATTAAATCAAGAAATAACTTAAGGATTTTTTATGATTGGTGAGGTAATCTTTATTTCCTTTAGGTAGAAACTTTATTTTCTTGTTCTTGATTTTCTAGAATTGTTTAGGGTTTCTTTTAGTCTATAAATTCGGGCCTTTTTAAATCTGGATGATGGTTTAAGTGGCTAGATGCATGTGTAAGTAAATTTTGAACTAGATTAAGGTAATTTGGGTACAATTTATTATTAGACAACTTAGTTACAATTTTAGATTGTAATGACCTCTCTTATTATATCTAGAATTATTCTAGGGTTCTTATTTTGTGGTGACTTTGAATATATGTTAGTTTAATTAGATTAATCCTGATAAAATTGGATTTAAGCATGAAAAATTGATTGTTTTCATAACCAGATTAGATATGAAAAATCTGGTATTTTGGTGATGAAAAATATAATATTTGGATGTTTTGGATGTATATTAAGTGTTAGGATAATTTCTGAAAATTATTTCGGAGTGAAAATACGCGAAAACGGTGAAAAATGACTTTACCGGGTGAGTTTTAGGCTTATCGAGTAACGGCTGCCCAAACAGTGAATTGACCACTGTTTGGGCGGCCCATGAACTGCCCAAATACTATTGGGGCTGACCTAGGCAGCCCTATATGGTATTGATTGATCGGTTCAGTCGAAAACGTGTTTTATGTCATTTTACGGAAAAACGGTTTCGTAAAAATTTCGAATAATTTTCATTATTAATTATGTCATTATTTGGTATCGAATAATATATTTAGGTGAAATATAAATAAATTATAGATATATGATATCAAAAAAACTTTTATAGCTCATGCTTCGACTTTGTACTCCTCTTGGTGTCCTACACTATTCCTTTGTGTCCTTATTCTTACTCAAGTATTAATCCCTTTATTAATTACATTGGTCCTTTTCCCCTTGGCCTCATTCCTCCTTTTACATTTTTCCTCTTGCTCATTTCTTCTGTGCCTTTACCTTTTTTCTGCCAAATTTGGTCTCTTCTTTGGGATTAATTTGTTTCAACACCATTATAACCCTGGAAGAGTATTTATGTATTTCTTGTTTTTTTCTGTTTGTACACAGCATTTGTACATTTATGTAGCTTGAAGATTGAACTATACTTAAGTAGTCAAATGGGCATAAAATTACAGGCTAAGATGATACAGTAGCTAGTGTTAGGTATGGAATTTGTGTTTGATGATGCCGTGTTGGGTCGTATTCAGATGATGTTGAAAGAGAGCTATATATTTGGGCATTTATATTGCAATCTAAATATTCCTGTCAAATCATTAAATGTGAATTATTGTTATTAAATAAATTTCTCTCAGGTTTTTGTAATAAGTGGCAGATATAATGTATATGCTTTAATTAAAGCAGCAGGGACTGGTTACTGGTTCCATTTGTTTTCTAATATTTTTCAAGAGCATTGCATTTGGGTAATTTAAGCCTGTTGTGCTTCCTTTTTCAACAGTTACTTTGTGTAACATTTTTTTAAAAATTGTTGAAAATTTCACCATCAAATCATCCGTTACGAACTTAAACGGAGTAGGTAAAATTCCCATATGTCACAGACTCTTACAAGAAACGCACCCCTGAATTCGAACTCATGACCTTAATGTGAAATCATGAACCCTATACTACCAAGCCACGCCCATTGAGGACTACTTTGTGTAACTTGATGGAGCATAAATAAAATATTGATTTAGTGAAGATAAAATTTAATTTTCATAGAAAAATGATAGGCATACTCTTCATTTTAATGAAAAAATAAAATTGTCTTATTAACAATTAATTTTTTTTATTAATTTATAAGACATTTAATAAATATTTTCCTGCTCACTTATATATGGCTCCATCATTATCAACAAGATAAGATAATATATTTGTATTGTATAAATACATTAATATTATTTGGGGATGGCAATGAATCGAGCCAGAGTGGGCTTGACTCGATCAGGGTGGGTTTTTTGAAAAATATTTTTGCAATACTTAAAACATTGAAAAAAAATCAAGAGTTTAAATATTTTTAGTGATTTTTTGAATTGAGCCTTAAAATTTTAATTATAAATGTATATATTTAGAATTAAAAATTATATATATATATATATATATTAACTATTACCTGGGCCCATTTTTTGTCCAAGCCCAATCCGAGCTCAGACTTTTATGCCATTGTAAGGGCCAAATTTGGGCCAAGGGCATTTTTGACTTTTCGCTTAAGGCCCTATATCAGTAATAGCTCAATCCCTCCAAACAGTACCCAGAATAGACTTGGGCCAATGACTTAATCACCTTCTCAGGCCCACGCACAAAGAGAGGCATACCAAGCAAACCTTTGACTTATCAGTTACCCAAACCTAAAACGCCTAAATCAAGGTTAGTAACTCCCCCACGTAGTTAGCCGTTTTAGACACCCAACTGACGAGCAATTAATGAAGGAAATAAAACTGACCTTGAAGAAGTTTATAAAAGGAAGAGATGATTCACTGTTCTAGGGAGGTCTTAGCTCTCATACTTGAGCTCTCTAAGCTTCTTACTCTCTAAACACCGGCCACAGCCCTCACGACAGTCAACAGAATTCAAGGTAACATCAAGCCTTGCTTTTCCATTATTTACAGCTCGTCTTCACTATTGACTTGAGCGTCGGAGTGCCTACGGCACCCACCACACCAGTGCGCAATACGCCCCACTCATTCTACATTTGTTTTACAGGTTCGCTAGTGCCCCATACTACAAAATTCTCGATTGTGGACCTCGGGCGAAAACTAGCATCCACAAGTACTCACTGCTCATTTTACCTTTGTTTTGCAGGTTCGCTAGTGCCCCATACTATAAAATTCTCGATTTTGGACATCGGGCGAAAATCAACATCCACAATTTGGCGCCCACCGTGGGGCCTTAGCGATTCATAGCAGGCAAAGATCTCACAATCTACGGTTCCTAAAACACAGCCAACCATGACTTCTAACAGTGAGCAGACACCAGATCCTATGACCACGCAGCTGGCCATACTCCAAGAACGATTACACGCCTTAAAAGAAGAGAGTCAAGCCATGCGAAGATCCAATATAACCCTCCAGAAGCTGTTGGGGTTTTGGGCGATGGGGCGCAGCAGAAGCGCGGGTCGGGCGAAATCGTATTTTAAAACTTTTTCAAAATACCGAATAAATTATTCAATTTCTAATATGAATAATTTATTTATATTTCACCTAAACCTATTTATTTAATATCAAATATTGACATAAATAATGTTGAACCTTCACGAAACTTTTATGAAAATCGATTTTCCGTAAAATGACGCAAAACGTGTTTTTGACCGAACCTACTACCCGACACTTATGGAAACTACCCAGGTCATCTCCAATAGTGTCAGGACAGTTCATGGTCTGCCCGAACAGTGACAGATTCACTGTTTGGACAGCTGTCACCCGGTTGGCTCAAAATCCACCCGATAACACCGTTTTTGGCCGTTTTCGTTTATTTCAAGTCGGAAACACTTTCCGGCAATTATGTCAACTCCTAAAACACATCCAAAACATTCTAAAGACAACAATTTCATCAAAAAATTAGATTTATTTCCTGGTCAAAACAGAAAACGAAATTGGTCAATTTTTCATTCTTTAATAAAAAATTTTCAAGACTAAATCAATTAATCTCTACACCAATTGAGTCCCACCACAAATGAATAACTCTAGAAAAATTCCAGGCTATCTAAAAGTGGATCAACAACTCTAGAATAACAATAATTCAACAATATAATAAATTGACATAATATTATAATAATATTCACCAATTTCATTTCACACCTGCTGACAAACTTCCAATCCATCCACCAAACCACAAAGCCCCATTTTTTTTTTTTTCAGATTTTAAGAAACCATAGAACCATTCTATATCATAAAGAAACAAGAAATCTAATTTCTAAGCTTAGGGTTTAATGGATTACCTTTTAATAACTTGAAAAACCCAAACTTTTTCTTGATTTTTTCTGCAAATCTTCATGGAATTCCAAAACAATTTTGAGACCCATTTTAAGAGGGTTTTTCGGCAGTGTGCTTGATGAAGAAGACAAAGAAAAACAAATTTCTCTTTCCTTTTATTGTTGGCCGAAAATGGGATGGTTGGGGGCATTTTTGTCCTTTGTAAATTTAATCAAATTAAATTCAAAACAAATCAAATCAAAATTCATTATTTGCCAATCAAAATTGGACAAACAAAGTTTGACTTAAATCATGCCAAGTGTCCAAAATATATGTCACCATTTGTCATACTAATTATGATAAAAAGATAAGATATTTTAAAACTTTTCAATTATTTAATCATTTAACAATTAAACAAATAAATAATTAGAAACAACCATACATGTATTTTTATTTACATTAAATAATAAACACATATATTTATGGCATGTGTCAAAATCTCATTTGACGAATAATTAATGTGTATCTAATCATATTATGTATCAAATATAAATACACAGTAATTATTAGCGGACAAAATCCCCTAATACATGTGTTATCATTTAACCGATTAAGCGATCCAGATTAACTCATTTAATCCGATGAAGTATTATGAATAATCCGTATTATTCATATCGTGTTGCCCAAGTGTTCAACGAGTACACTTTATATTGTGAGACTCTTAAGTTTAGGTTTATCCGTCACGAAATCCAATTTCGTGTCCATAATCCACCCACTCATGGATTATGATGACCACGGATAATCTCGCTAAACTATGCAAGCCGAGGTCATATCATACATATAATCCTTCCGTCACAGGCCATCCGTATTATACCTGGAATATAGATAGAAACTGTTGGGTTTCTGTTAAGTCCCAAGGATAAATTCAAGCAATGAAACATATGTGAATACTCAACGAAGAATGGCGGAATCATACTTACATTGATCGGCTTTTGGCGATGCGAGGAACAACAAAAAACTTCTTGAAGCTCTCGGCAATGGTGCTCCTTTGTGCTCCTCCATTTTCGGTCAACTCCATTTATGAATCTCCAAGCTCCAAGCTTTATTTGATGATTCCATGCTCATGAAATTAGTTCCCTATCACCTTAGGATGACCCTTAAAGCGTGCTAGCACTCCGAAAATTTTGCCACAAAATTTTCCTTAGCTTCCTTCAACTCTCGGCAATTCAAAATTTTGGAGAGGAAAGAAAATGGCCTAAAGCCGTGAGAGAGGAGAGAGTGAGAGAGATGAAGATGTGTTAGGTTGTCAAAAAATTGTAATTGATTTTCTAAAAATCTAATACCAATTTGCTTTCAAAAAGTCAAGGCATTTATGCCAACAACCACCTCCATCACTATTCATATCAAAAGTGACTAGACATCACATCACTCAAAGTGACAAGTGATTTGACGCTTGATGTGACTAGTGATTTGACGCTTGATGTGACTTGTTGGCCGCACTTGAATTCGAAATGCGAGTGCGCCCGCAAACACTCCCGGGCTCGGGTTCACTAATTCCGAATTAACGAATTTTCCGTTGCGACGTAATTAAATAATTATGCCTAGCAAAATTACTATTCACGTCGCTAACAAATTAATTCTAAATTAACTTGTTCGCCCGAATTAAAATCTAATTTTAATTCCGCGTCGAAATCCAATTTCGTATAATATATCGAATATATTATTTTATCGATTAATTCCAAATTAATCGTTCTCTCTCTTTAAATGATATTTTATCCCAGATAAAATATCTCCGCAATTAATCCCAGATTAATTTTCTCTCTCTAATTAATTAATCCCAGATTAATAAAGTGCGAGTCATACGTCATCGGTGAATCTTCGGGAAGCGACCCATGAGATCCCCGGATATGTTGGCAGTAAATCCGGTCGTCGGACTATCCGAACACATACGTACCTAGTACTACGTTTATACCGATTTACAAGACATTGTTGGCTTCTAGCAAAGCACCGTGCCTACCCAATTCTCCAGAAATATCTTACTGGAATATGTGATCTATATCAGGCGTAGTATACGTAGTATTGCGTATTTCGATCCAGCATCAGATGTCACGTGCAAGGCTTGTGGCTGGAATTGTGTCTACCTCGTACGAAGTACATATCGGATCTCTAGTAACTAGTCTCTATAATCGGATAATGATGACCTAGTCATATTATCCCGATGACTGCAGTACATAAGAGCACCAGTTCCGTATCCTACGTGATCATCATCTCCACTATGACTGGAGTAATACTTCCATCTCGACATCACACCCAATACACTACGATTCTCAATATACCCATTCAGAGGCGTACACATAACCTGTTAAAGCCCTGGACGACCTAAACCAAAGCGTATTGATTGTCGCAAGTATTAGCGGTGCAAGTTTCAGGTTAAGACCAAATACACCTACCCTGATTCGGACTTCCATAGACACATAGTCATACTACCCATGGAATTCCGAGGGGTCTATCCAGAGTGAAGCTGTTCCCGTACCATCGGTAAACACAACCTCCTATTACACTTGCATGAGTATCCTATACCCAAATATATGAGAACTATACTGTTATGCTCCCACAACGCGCACAAGTGCAATAATAGTCTATTCCGCATTATCGATGTCCAATCTCGATAATACTACGACTAGGGATATTTAATGATTAAACCTTCATGGATTGATACTGTCTCATATCTTATCAATCCGGAACTAATCATATGGACCTTCTATCATTTATACATCTTGGTAATCTAATTACAAATGATAAAAAGGTAATTTCCTTTGTCACATAGTTAATTTGTACAACAACACCATGATTTATACAAATAGTGATGCTATGGGTCATAACTGTCCAACAGAAACGTCAAATCCATTCGGTATAATACAATCGACTTTCAATTTACGATCTCTAAATAACACTCGGAACTGATTTTTGAAGTTATACCATGACCATGGATTTACTAGATCATAAACACGTGTTGGATGCCTATGCCTTGTACACAGGACTGGCGGATCCTATCTTGATACTCACAGGATATCATGAGCATCAGTCCACACCCAACGAACAGGCGGAGGTCTGATCATGACTAGATCGTTGACGTGACTACCATCAAAGTGTGGAGGATAGATCATATATCCACAGTGGTATCTCAAGTCGAAGAACCACTATGCTCGCTTAAATCGAGAAGGTTCCTATTAACGTTAGTGTACCATCTATTAGGAAACCTTCAGTGAGTCGTTCAATGTCTTATCAAATAAACACCTACATGTCTATACGAGTCTCCCGAGACTCATGGTTCACTAGGATAAACCATCGGACCAAGTCACGATATACGACATGTACTGGTCTCAGCGGATTTTACTAACCGACCCGTGTTAGCAAATCTTGACCAGGAACTTTATTTAAGGAAATACAACTAATAATGCGCTTCCCAATCTCAATTACAAACTACGTTGTAACTGCGCACTATACTGTAAATCCTAGGGTCTTTGTCTAATATACACGTATCACTGAACCAGATTCAGTTTCGATCTAATCGTAATCAGATTGAATAAGCGTATAAAAGACAAGGGTACTATCGTTAAATTAGTAACATTATGGAAAATATAATTGCTCGTATTTATGAATCAGATATAATACGATCCGGATTGGCACTCGGAGCACCAACCCTAATAATTTCTCCCACTTGCTCTAGTGCCAATCCACGTTATCCTATACACATCTTAATGTGTATCGCATACGCACGGCCCTCAAGAGCTCACCAGCTGATAAGTGTGGTTTATACCCACTTATTACGGCATTTTAGCTTACTGTTTTGTTATATTTCGAAATATTTAATGTTATCCATAGTTTATTTTATGTTTTTTTGTAGGAGCATTAATACATAGATCTGGGAATAATTGCACGTGTTTTGGGAACTTTCGGAAACACAAGACAAGCATGGGAGCATAGGCGCCATGGCGCCACCAACCCCATACAAATTCCAAAGGAATAGACGCCATGGCGCCTATTATTTTCAAAGGCGCCAAGGTGCCATCATTATTATTGTCCAAGGCGCCATGGCACCAAATAGATAAACAACAAAGGCACCTTGGCGCCTTAAATTGGAAGAAAATTAATGGCACCATCGCGTCAAATAAAGAAATAAAGGAAGACGCCAGGACGCCTTCTCAAGACACAATTTCCATACATTTTCCCGAGGTCAACGCGCCCAGGCGCCCACTTAAAGAGCCACAGCGCTGCGGGGAGAGTCTGACGTGTTCCAGGAATTAATTATTAGGGTTTGTAAGATCCATAATGACACCCAATGACTCCCTGCATCCACTATAAATAGAACAGTTCGTCCAGAATTAAAAAGGAGGCTAATACACTTCACAAAACAGAGAAACACATATTTTTAGAGATCCAAGGAGAGGATTGAAGAGGAACAAGAGGAGATTAAGACGGTTACGTCCGAGGAGGAAGAGATTCAATTCGAGTTTTATCTTCTTATTTCTTTCTTAGAACTCTAATGATTTCCATTAGATTTATGATTTATTTATCATTGTATTTATCTTTTGTCATGAATTAACTCCTTAATTCTGGAGAATGATGTAATCTATGCTTGAACCTTGTATTATGTTTATCAATTTGTTATGAAGTTTTATTAATTTATTTATATTCTTTTGAGTTTAATGCTTCTTGATTGTTGGCCACAATTGAAGATGATGAATGTTTAGAATCTATCACTCGAGAGAGGGGATTTTGAATAGATCTAGAGAATATGACCTAGGATTTTATAGAGTTCGAGAGAATCTGTAGTCCTTTGAAGTCGTTAACATAGAATCACAAAGCGTAATGAGTTGTTAACTATTGGATTTTCATAGAGATATCGAAGTCTGTAGTTGATGATATTTTCACTGATGCTCGAGAGAGAGAGTGGATATTTACGGAATCTTGACTTATAAATAATATAACTGAACAAAGATTAATTGGCATGACAAATACATAGGTGACGGCTATAGGTGAAATCAGGATCCAGAATCTCTATCGTATTAGTTCCTCCTATCTAAATATTTTTATATTTTATTTACTTATTAAAAATCTTTATTATTTGTCTTCTAAATAAAGTTAGGATTATCAATTGTAGTACTTAGTACGAGTTAACGCAATCCCTGTGGGTTCGACACTCTTTCACTGATTTATACTAAAACTTGACACTGTACACTTGCGGTACAATATAAAAATATCACAACAAGTTTTTGGCGCCGTTGCCGGGGATTGTTTGTTCAATTCACATTAATACTACTACCAAGTAATCTTAGCTTTAATTTAGAATTTTATTTTTATTTTTATTTTTGTTTTTATCTTATTTTCTTTATTTCCTTTATTTTTGTCTTAAGTTTTATTTTTTTTTATTTTTATTTTTATTTTATTTTATATTTTATATTTTTCGTACGAGGTGAGTTGAAAAGAAGTAATGGCAGCCTGTTGGTGCACTGATAGCTCAAGTATCGTCCCTCACGACTCATCTAGCTGTATTGACAAATCAAATGAGCAACCGTCTATTGAAGCTGCTTCTGCCAATGGAATGCTTTTACCCAACAGAGGAGCAGGATTTAAACAAGTACAGTATATGAACAATCAGAACTTCAACACCTATAGTGGCAATCCTATGCCTAATTATTATCATCCGATTTTTCATATGCTGATATGGAGAACGTTTTGCAACCTCATCATGGCTTCAATTATCCAAAAGCTGAGCAGAAACCTCCTTAGAAGACCTCATGAGCTCGTTTGTAGCTACAACTTTAGAGAGGTTTGAGAGAATGAGTCAAGGCTGGATAACATCGAAACACGAATGGGCAATATAGAGGCAAATATGAAATCTTTAGAAGCGCAAATTGGGCTGCTTGTTTCTTCCATGGCAAATCAACAAGAATGGGTGTTTCAAAGTAATACTGAAGTCAACCCCAAAGAGCAAAGTCAAGTCATAACCCTTAGGAGCGGAAAAGAGATTAAAGACACCTCTCATGATTTAGGCAGTAAATATAAAGAAGTCATCTTCAGTGCTATCAGAGCCACGCCGAGTTCTCAAGGTGATGCAGACTATCACAAGGTAGATACAGTAGAAAAGGGAGTTGAAACCAGACAGGGTGAATCACAGCCTATGAACATAATGCAGCCATGCATAAAGGAAGATTCTCTGCAGCTAAACTCGAAACCACTCCCAAAGGGCCGTAAAAAGAGAAAAGAAAGGCCAGTTCTCACTTAGAGATAATTCCTGGAAGATTAAAAAGAAAGCCGAGTCAATTTTGTCGAATGTGCAGTCCAAAATTTCCAATTGAGGGGAAATCTACATATCTGGGGGACCATCTATGGATAAATCACCACAGCCTGCCAAGCTGTCTTTTTCATGTCATAAGAACCGGTGGATACCAAAGAAGAAAGCAGATGAAATTACCTGGTTCACTACGTTTAAGCCACAATGACCATTTGGGTGGTTGCGTCTGGCTGAAGACGTTAAATTTAGCGCTAGTGGGGAGGCAACCATCGCATTTGTTTATTATTATTTTCTTAATTTTTAATTTTTATTTTATTGTGTGCTATTTATTAATTTGCATGTTATTTATGCATGTAGCACGAGACACACAACGCCCGCGCAATCAAATTCTAACCAGCAAGAGTTTGATCAACTCCATGCACAGTAGTGTTTTTCCTCACTATTGTTCTTTATTTTTTATATTACATTGAGGACAATGCAAATTTTAAGTTTGGGGGTGTGTGCATGATGTTTACTGTATTTAGTTTTATTTAATTTTTTATTAAAAAAAAAATATTTGTTTAGTCTTAGATAGTAAAGCATAAATCATGTGATGATATTGTTTGTTTATGAGTGAAATTTTAGAAACGAAAGTAAGAACTTAAGTAGTTGACAAGGTGACTAGTTGAAGAAATTACATGCCGATGAATGACCGTTTGCTTAGATATCTATTTTGATTTGCTAGTGTGTATGAAGTGTGGTATAGCTAAAAAGAAAAAGGTCTCTAAAGAAAGAAAATAAACCATCTATAACCGATAAGCGTGAAGCTACCAATGAGTGAGTATTAGGACCACCATGAGGAGAAATGCTACCTTAAGGGTAGGTGAGTTGAAGAAAAAAATGAGTGCAAAAATGAGAAAAGAAAAAAAAGACAAGAAAAGAAAAGAAAAATCATACCATACTGAGCACGAAATAAAGCAATTACAGAACATAATTGAGATATCTAGGTTGGTTTGACCCATCGATTCTAATTTTTTAAACGAAATCATTGAGTTGGCTTACTTAGGATCAAAGCTGTGAATGAACCTTTACACACACACACCGTGAGTCTAGCTTAGATAATTTATTCAAGAATTTGGATTCAAGTTGCAATTGCGTACTTTGAAGGTTCTCTAATTTCATTTATAAGCTTTCTTTGAGGAAAATTGTATGTGTAACTATCAGGACTATCTTTTGTTATTTGTTTATATTTTTGCATGATTGTGTGTAGATGACGTTTATGGGTATCGTCGCTGTAAGCCCTCACGAGACTATAACTCGTCCACTAGGGCCGCCTAGGGGTTTAAAGGCTTGTTGCATACACTAAATGCAATCGTGATCCATACGAAAGTGGCTTAGTTAATTTAGTAATTTTTAATTATTTATTTGAATTTATTTTTTATTTTATCTTTTCCTCGGGACTAGCAAAATCTTAAGTTTGGGGGTGTTTGATAAGTGTGGTTTATACCCACTTATTACGGCATTTTTAGTTTACTGTTTTGTTATATTTCAAGATATTTAATGTTATTCATAGTTTATTTTATATTTTATTTGTAGGAGCATTAATACATGGATCTGGGAATAATTGCACGTGTTTTGGGAATTTTCGGAAACACAGGACAAGCTTGGGAGCATAGGCGCCATGGCGCCACCAACCCCATACAAATTCCAGAGGAATGGGCGCCATGGCGCCCATTATTTTCAAAGGCGCCATCATTATTATTGTCCAAGGCGCCATGGCACCAAATAGATAAACAACAAAGGCGCCTTGGCGCCTTAAATTGGAAGCAAATTAATGGCGCTATAGCGCCAAATAAGGAAATAAAGGAAGGCACCATGGCGTCTTCTCAAGACACAATTTCCATACATTTTCCCGAGGCCAACGCGCCCAGGCGCCCACTTAAAGAGCCACAGCGCTGCGGGGAGAGTCTGACGTGTTCCAGGAATTAATTATTAGGGTTTGTAAGATCCCTAATGACACCCAATGACTCCTTGCCTCCACTATAAATAGAACAGTTCGTCCAGAATTAAAAAAAAGGAGGCTAATACACTTCACAAAACAGAGAAACACATATTTTTAGAGATCCAATGAGAGGATTGAAGAGGAACAAGAGGATATTAAAGCGGTTACGTCCGAGGAGGAAGAGATTCAATTTGGGTTTTATCTTTTTATTTCTTTCTTAGAGATCTAATGATTTCCATTAGATTCATGATTTGTTTATCATTGTATTTATCTTTTGTCATGAATTAACTCCTTAATTCTGGAGAATGATGTAATCTATGCTTGAACCTTGTATTATGTTTACCAATTCTGTTATGAAGTTTTATTAATTTATTTATATTCTTTTGAGTTTAATGCTTCTTGATTGTTGGCCACAATTGAAGATGATGAATGTTTAGAATCTATCACTCGAGAGAGGGGATTTTGAATAGATCTAGAGAATATGACCTAGGATTTTATAGAGTTCGAGAGAATCTGTAGTCCTTTGAAGTCGTTAACATAGAATCACAAAGCGTAATGAGTTGTTAACTATTGGATTTTTATAGAGATATCGAAGTCTGTTGTTGATGATATTTTCACCGATGCTCGAGAGAGGGAGTGGATATTTATGGAATTTGACTTATAATAATATAACTGAACAAAGATTAATTGGCATGAAAAATACATAGGTGACAGCTAGGTGAAATCAGGATCCAAAATCTCTATCGTATTAGTTCCTCTTATCTAAATATTTTTATATTTTATTTACTTATTAAAAATCTTTATTATTTATCTTCTAAATAAAGTTAGGATTATCAATTGTAGTACTTAGTACGAGTTAACGCAATCCCTGTGGGTTCGACACTCTCTTCACTGATTTATACTAAAACTGACACCGTACACTTGCGGTACGATATAAAAATATCACAACCCAGCACTCAAGAGGTAGGCAACAAACAAGTAAGCCTGCTTTAACAAATTGAGTCTGTCCAACAAACCTAACTGTTTTCCTTAACCAACATCATTCATATTTTGTAGAATCCAAATTCCACAATAATATGACTCAGATGCTATATCAGTATTTTGCTATAGCTACTGAGTTGTCTATGTACTTAGAGATCAAATCCAAATACTTTGCAGACAACCGAAAGCACTACACTAATGCAAAAACTTCTAATTTATGAGGTCACTATGCAAAATTCATAAGTCTATACTTCATAAGTTGCAATTGATTCCACTAGTTCAGTAGAATCAATGGTGACACTCCCACTGCATCTTTTCTGACTTTATATGACATAGACCATCTAATGTCATAATTAGAATAAAAACTAATCTAACCTTATGGTTGGTGACTAAATTCTCCATAAATTAGAAACTCATTCTTAATATCTCAAAGATCACAAAGAACATGTTTCAAGACACATCTTATGGTCTGCAGCGTATCAAAATAACTTCTAACAATTATAATTAAATTGATATCTTAAATCGCACATAATATAGTATTCATTACGCCATCATCTTATGATGCATAAGATTGACTAGACATTCCAATCATTCTATCTTTCGACAAATGAATCATCCTTTATGAAATATGAATACTGTATATGTAAAAGACACGTTAACTGTCAAACAGAAATACTAACTGTCATACAGATAGTCTTACTGTGTCTTTTATTAGATCATATCTCATATGCGAGTAATGTGAGTACCTGACAAGTTTCTTAATTTTATATCTTATATAAAAATTTATATCAAATATAACAGAGACTGCTCCCACTGTCAACACAGAGAAAAGAAGACTTAGGATACATAATACTAGAAAGGAATTTGTATGCTCCCACTGACCATACTGACAAACACATATTCTCTATATTTCGATAAAACCAGACAATCTGCTGATATCAAAATCAAAGAATACGGATTTTCGGAAAGCTTATCTGAGTCTACAATAGGCTCCATAAGCAAGTATATTAAACTGTAATCTTAGCAGAATACAAACTCTAGGGCCATTCTAGAATGAACTCTTCAAACAAAGAAATCACAACGGATTTCCCATTCAAATAAATTACTCAAGAACGCCACTTTGCAATCTTTAGCCAAAATACATGGTTTAATATCAACATTAACCAATAGATCCTTAATTGTCCAATAAGTGCAACAAGAGACAAGCTTCCTCAGAATCTACAATAGACTACTGAGTATAACTTTCCCATTGTCATACTATAAAGGTCGAACCTTTATCGAGCTCACTTTACTTTTACTGCGCAAATAATTTGCACATTTTATGAACTAAAGCTCAATCAAGTTCAAAACTTGATCGTCATAAGCCATAAACAATCTTAGATCTATGATTCAAAGCTAATTTCCGGAATCGATATCAAATATCAATCCCACTATAAGTTATAGGATAATTTTCTTCGATAAGAAAACGACAAAATCATTAAGTATGAATACTTTAGTAAATGATTCTGACATCCTTAAACTTATATGGAAGTTGTCTAAGGGTCTTTTCATCTTATTAATTACGTAGTTCCATTATAGTTTATCATTCTAACATTTGACTTCACTAAGTCAAATCTCTTCTGCAATCGTCAACATCCAATGTTAACTACCAAGTAACAAAATAATTTTATTACTCGGGATCGTAGAAAAGATATTCTATCGAATATAATACAATGTTACATTAAATAGAATAAATGATAAACCTTTCACTCGTACCTCCGAGGCACATGTACTTTCAATTATATAACAATTATACAAAAGAAAGTCTCAAATCTTAAACTTTCAAGATTCGAATTTTCTAATAACATATCATATATGTAACTATAGAAATGAATGGAACCTTAATTAAATAGATGAATTAGAGTTAATGGAGCATAACCCCAAGAGTATCGAAAAAAATTCGGTAACCTTCAATATCAATGAATCAAATCATATAAGATTCGATAACTCCCACTGATCAATTCCATCATAATGTAATCGCAGAAGTTTAATACTGAGTAAGAATCATACTCATTAAATAACTATAGAACTAATTACCTTAAATTCATGCGTTTGATCAAATCAAACATCTTCAAACAATTCAAAGACGCGCAATGAATTTATAAAGATACAGTTTTCAACACTACAGATAGAACATCTTCGAACTATTCAAAATATTCTATCCGAGTTTCATTAGAAATATATTGAAAATTCTTGAACAATTCAAGACATTCAATATGTTCTCTTAGAAACTCGCAACTAAGTCATGACAATTCATTAAATGACTTATGAAGTAAAGAAAACTATCCGTGGCAATTTCTAATTCATTAAACTACACACTTCCAAAGTATTAGTTAATAATCTTGTGGTCCAATGACGATCATTGGTTGAATGAGATTTAATCACGTCCTGAATACAATATTCATTACATGGGAAAGGGTATGTGGTGTGATCTCGTATCAGACCATCCTTTACCATACAGAATGAGCATCTAATGCTTTTATGATAAAATCTTATAAAACACAGTTCTAAGTTATTTATTTTACAGAATATTTTCTTAACGTTTATCTTTCATTAATGACACTACTAGTCGTCTTAAAATATATAACAACTATTTATACAGAACATGTAACTATCCAATAGTCACAAGTTCTGATATCAAATATCAAAACAGTTATTCAATATTATTTTAAATAATTAGACGGGAGATATGGTATCCAATACCTACAGTTGTCGTATTGTGAGAATCGATATTCTCTATACACAACTATACACATCTCCTTTCTTAAGCTTTATAATTTGCGTTCAATTATTCACAACAATTGCAAATAATTGATTAGCAAACTGTGTCAGACACGTGACTTCTAAAAGTCACTAAAAGGCAAGAAAAGTCATTAAAATATAAACAAATACTAAATGAGTTTTCTTAATGCCAGTCACGAATCTCGAGACATGAACTATTCAAGTCAATTCTTACTGCATAAGAAACAATTCTAACTAGAATAATATCCTACACCAGATATCCACTTAGATTACCTAATCGTGACTTAGTAACTAAGTCACAAACCATCTTGATTTTCAAGAAAATCAGAACAACAGTTCCCGATGGTTTTAACTAATCTAACAATACCTAAGTCTACTGTCTTTCTAGAACCTATTCTTGAACTACACAACCATAAGTAAAGTCAGAAAACCTATATATTCAAGTAATATACATGCAGTGGATTAGAAGTATAAATCTATAAATAATATAGAAAAAAAGGAAACGAGAGCAGTAAAATCCAAAAAAGTACGCACTGCCCGAGTTATGGATTTTAAACTCAGCAGTGTCTCCCACTATTTTACGTAATACCGTAATCCCCAACGAACAACGAGAATTCGATAATTACACCAAATTCCATAGTGAGAGTAGGATCCCATGAATATATTTCGACTCACAGCTTTGGCACGTTCTCACCTACGTATATTCATTAGGTAGACAACTCTTTGTCAATCACTCACCAGTGACTCCTGGTTTTGGTCCTGACCATTTCTCGCTGTGACAGCTTTGGCACGTTCACAGGGAGGTGTATCAAGACTACACTTGTCAATGACAAACTCAAGTTACCGGTGTAGTCCTGATAGCTTTGGCACGTTCAGGATTTCCACTTTCACTTGAATTTATCCAGTATCAATATACAACCGGTATGGATAATAATCCTATAACTGCACCCTCACAGCTTTGGCACGATCTCAGATGCTCTTATAGAAAATACCCATAAACCGTACTGACAAGACGGACCAAGAAATATATATCCAATACATGTTACTTTACAGTCATATTTAAAAAGCGGGGATTTTCCTACGGAAGCTATACTCTACATCCAATGCAGAATTTTATTCTAAATAATTTTCTAAACAATTCAATTCTACCTATAGAAAATATAACTTAATTTAACTATTAAATTTCCGTTTCATTTTCCGTTAGCGTAGAATCCAACAGTTAAGAAACATATCTAGATTCTAAGCATGTGCGAACATTAAAATTGGATTATATATCAAATATCAAGCATGAATAATGTAATGGATGAAGCATCAGACCCACTCTGATATCATTTTTGTTGGGGTTTTGGGCGATGGGGCGCAGCGGAAGCGCGAGTCGGGCGAAATCATATTTTAAAACTTTTTCAAAATATCGAATCTAATTTATTCATCATTTCTAATATGAATAATTTATCATATTTCACCTAAACCTATTTATTTAATATCAAATATTGACATAAATAATGTTGAACCTTGACGAAACTTTTATGAAAACCGATTTTCCGTTAAAATGACGTAAAAATGTTTTGACCGAACCTACTACCCGATACTTATGGAAACTACCCAGGTCATCTCCAATAGTGTCAGGAAAGTTCATGGTCTACCCGAACAGTGACAGATTCACTGTTTGGACAGCTGTCACCCGGTTGGCTCAAAATCCACCCGATAACGCCGTTTTTGGCCGTTTTCGTTTATTTCAAGTCGGAAACACTTTCCGGCAATTATGTCAACTCCTAAAACACATCCAAAACATTCTAAAGACAACAATTTCATCAAAAAATTAGATTTATTTCCTGGTCAAAACAGAAAACGAAATTGGTCAATTTTTCATTCTTTATTCCAAAATTTTCAAGACTAAATCAATTAATCTCTACACCAATTGAGTCCCACCACAAATGAATAACTCTACAATAATTCTAGGCTATCTAAGAGTGGATCAAAAACTCTAGAATGGCAACAATTCAACAATTGAATAAATTGGCATAATATTACAATAATATTCACCAATTTCACTTCACACATGCTATCAAACTTCCAATCCATCCACCAAACCACAAAGGCCCAATTTTTTCAGATTTTAAGAAACCCTAGAACCATTCTATATCATCAAGAACAAGAAATCAAATTTCTAAGCTGAGGGTTTAATGGATTACCTTTTAATCACTTGAAAAACCTAAACATTTTCTTGATTTTTTCCTCAAATCTTCATGGAATTCCAAAACAATTTTGAGACCCATTTTGAGAGGGTTTTTTCGGCAGTGAGCTTGATGAAGAAGACAAATAATTTTTTTTTTCTCTTTCCTTTTATTGTTGGCCGAAAATGGGATGGTTGGGGGCATTTTTGTCCTTTGTAAATTTAAGCAAATTAAATTAAAAAAAAATCAAATCAAACTTCATTATTTGCCAATCAAAATTGGACAAACAAAGTTTGACTTAAATCATGCCAAGTGTCCAAAATATATGTCACCATTTGTCATACTAATTATGACAAAAAGATAAGATATTTTAAAATTTTCAATTATTTAATCATTTAACAATTAAATAAATAAATAATTAGAAACAAATCGGGCAGGACGTTGCCTCGGGGCATCCGAGTTGCTATTTTTGCTTATGATTTTTACATGGGGTATGTGCTAAGTCACCTCATTTTTTTATTATTATTATTAACTTTACTTTGTTCCAATTTTTTTTATTTTCGTTGGTCTAGCAAGGGGACGCCCGCGCCAAGACCCGTAGAGCCTCAGAGGTTGAAAATCTTCCTTCGTATAAGTCTAAAACGTTCCACCAGCTCGGGACTGGATTCGTTCCACTGAGACTATTATGTTCCACCAGCTTGAGGCCGGATTCATTTCGCCGAGAATATTATATTCCACCAGCTCGGGGCCGGATTTGTTCTGCCGTGTCTGTTATATTCCACCCACTCGAGGCTGGATTCGTTCCGCCGATGCAAACATTCCACCAGCTCGTGGCTGGATTCGTTCCACCAAGACTATTATGTTCCACCAGCTCGAGGCCGGATTCGTTCCATCGTGTCTGTTATCTTCCACCCGCTCGGGGCTAGATTCGTTCTGCCGATGCAAATGTTCCACCAACTCGGGGTCAGATTCGTTCCGCTGAGACTATTATGTTCCACTAGCTCGGGGCCGGATTCGTTCCGCTGAATCTGCTTTATTTCTTTAGTTCAGAGACACTGAGGATGACTTGAAGATGGCATCTAAGCATTCTTTTGTAAAACCCCGAGGATGAGCCACCAGTTAGTTGATCAGCTCATTTCAGATTTCTTATAGTTCCCGACACCAACTCGTACGCTCATTGGAATGAGAACTAGGGGATGGATATTGATGGGGATTTCAGCGGCTAATTCTCTTGTACAGTTCAGTAAGGGCAAATAGGGAAGATCCCCTCATCCAGAAAACACAGCGTGGATCAACTTTTAGAGGTCGACCGTGTCAGAGTAGAGACCGGCCACAGAAGATAGGTCCTACAGTTCGGGATAACTCAGACCGACTACAGCAGAGTAGAGATCGGCCGCGTCAGGGGCCCGATAACCCAGTTTTAGTTCCTATTTTTGCATCCAGTACCACGGAAAATGGGTCGGATATATCGGATCAGGTTGGGAGTAGTTCGGGCAGTTTGGTGGATCATCTGGCCGAACTCATGATGACCGACATGGGATTAGGGCTGCCGTACTTTTCCCTCCCAAAACTCTCACATCCAAAATTCAAGCAGGTTTTCATCATTGATGAAACGGGTCTGACAGTGCACTTTTACTGCGTGATGTGACAGTAATTCATAGGGTAGGGTTTACTTTCGGCATTGGCAGAATGGGCAAGAGAACATGTCAATCACTGAAAATCTGCAAATCTTCAAGGAGGACATCATAAAAAGACGGGAACATGTCACATATTGAGTAGTATATAAAGGAAGTTAGATCACAGTTGTAGAGGTTACCAAATTTTTCACAAAACACAAACTTGTAGGAAATAGAGAAAGAAAAACAACCTTCTCGGTTTTTTATTAGACCTTCATAAACAAGTCGGTCGAGCTCGATTAAGTAATAAAAGAACCCCCACACCCCACTTTTTGACCGTGGACGTAGGTTGGACCAGCTCCACCGAACCACGTTAAATCTTCTCTTTTTGATTTTCTTTTGTGTTTTCTTATTTTTCGTCGAGTTTGTTTTTGGTCTACCCATAACCAAACAAATTAAAGGTTGAAGGAAGATTGTCCCGGGAGCACTATCTCGATACTACTCCTGAGATGAAAATCGTCCGTCAACAACTGATATAGGGCCTGAAGTAAAAAGTCAAAAATGCCCTTGGCCCAAATTTGGCATGTACAGTTTTTCCCATACTCTCTAAGTCAAGAAGTCATTTACTTGGAGAGTATTTCAATATATGTCATATGAAACAAGATGTAAGAGTACCTTTCAAGAATGCATAGTTCTATGCACTATTCTGTGTCGTTTGGATGGTTCAGTAAGCCTTTCATGCGTTTGGACAGAAGAGCTGCGCAATTTTCTAGTGCTTCTTTAAGATGCAAAGTTTATGAAATAGACTTGATATGAGCCATTGGGAATGTCCCCATATGTCTGAATCAGATGAAGGTTCATGAGTTAATTCATACGACATTGTCGTCTGGATTGAGAGTAATTCAGGTCTTCATTTGACTGGACATGAGTCTATGGGGGATGTCCCCGGTCGACTGAACCAGATGAATGTTCACAGTATTATTCATACGACATTATCGTTTGGACTGATATTAGTCCAGGTCTTCATTCTCTCGACATGAGTCCATGGGGGATGTTTCCTGTCGACTGAACTAGATGAAGGTTCGTGGTATTATTTATACGACATTGTCGTCTGGACTGAGATTAGTCCAGATATTCATTTGACTCGACATGAGTCCATAGGGGATGTCTTGAACTTGACTCTACATGAGCCATGGGGAATGTTCCTAGTCGACTGAACCAGATGAAGGTCAAACAATCTCCATACCGTTGGTCAAATGACCAGAGGAGTCTTCAATGTCTTCTGGACCAGATGAAGGCTATGTCTTGAACTTGACTCTACATGAGCCATGGGGAATGTTCCCAGTCGACTGAACCAGATGAAAGTCAGAAAATCTCCATACTACTGGTCAAAGGACCAGATGAGTCTTCAATGTCGTCTGGAACTGATGAAGGTCTAGAAGGATCTTTGATGCGTGATAATTACATCACTATTTCCCACTCTTTTAACCTAATATTTTGTAAAGTTTCTCAGGTTTTGTGAACGTTTTGATTTGTTTTTGTGTTATTTTGCAGATAAATAAAGTTTGGGAAGCATTGAAGCAATTCAGGGCCAAAACAGTGAAAAATGGAGAAAAGGGTAAAATTGTCTTTTAGCGCATCATGATACGTAGCCTACGTCGCGACCGTTATCGTGCGTCGGACCTTTGCTAAAATACGCCGGGACACATGGACCAATCAAAGGGAATGTGCTAAAATGCACCGGATGCCAACGTGCACCGAATCTGCTAAAGTGCGCCTGCCACGTGTCAACATCACAGCAAATCATGCTAACGTGCGCCGGACACGTGTCACCATCACATGCTGCTGACAATCGCCATCGCCTACATGTCAACCACATAGCATCCATATCGGTCATATCCTAACTCAGCTTGCCACGTGTCAGCCACATCATCATCAACCAATCATCTTGTGCCACATGTCACAACCACACGGTGCCGACAATCAACATCGCCACGTGTCAGCCACGTCATCACAATCATTGAGTTGCCGACCCCCTCTTCCACGTGTCACCTTATCATGAATCCAAGTGCCACGTGTCGTCGCCTCCGCGTTCCACATCGCAAATCACGGCGCGTCGCGACGCGCCCAGTCTATTGGTTCCTATAAATTCAGCTCGATTTCAGAATTCAAATTATGCCTTCCTTAGGTTTTGTAAGGACTTTAAGGATTGCATCTTGTTTATTTAAGTTTTTTAATTTAAAATAAGCATTTTTACTTTTAGTACTTTTAATTATGCACTTTTACTTTCTGTAATAAATTTTATTTTATTTTCTTTTCTTTTATGTTCAGTAGTTAATTTACTGCTGGGGAAGGGTGGAGCTTTTTACTTTATAATTTAGATTAATCTCCCTTAATTATAATATATAAACTAGTTAAAACCTGACTTAATGAGGATACCGTCTGATTGGTCGGTTGGTAATTATTTAAATTGGTTTTAACCTGACTAGCATGGATACCGCCATATTGGTTGGTTGGTAATTATCACGTAAATTTATATATTATAATAAGGGAGATTTCTAAATTAGAAATAGTAAAGGTAGATTAATCTCACCTAATTTATAATATGGAAATTATAATTTAATATGGATTAAAAGTTGATACAGCCTTAATGGCTGGTTTTAACTATGTAACATAATGTGACACCGCTTGTAGGACGGTCTTTAGGTGACAGATGATTACCGCCTATATGGTTGGTTTATGGATAAATAATAACACTGCATTTATGGCTGGTTAAACTTAATTGGGTAATACTGGCAATTTCCATATTATATTAATTTGAGATTTCTAAAAGTGGATCCCCTAACCCCTAGCATTTTATTTTTATTCTAGGGAAATGATGAAACACAGTATTTACATACTTAATAATTGATTTAATTTTATAATGGGTAATTCTTTAGTTTGTTTATTGAATCTTAAGCTTAATGCTTCTTGTTGCCTGATCACCAATAAGATTGATGTGGTAAACTTAAAATGAACTTGGAAAAAAAAATTTAGGTTTCAGCCTTAGATTCAATAACTCACGATCTTCCTTGATGATAGATAACCCTTTAATAGATTTCCTTATAGGATAGACATATACATGTCGGGCGTGGGTAGCCATAATTGGAACTTGAACTTAATAAATTCAGATAACTTGGTTAACATAGGAATATGATTAATTGAGTTACACTGGGTATTTACATCTGACCATCGACAGAGGCTTTTGCATAAGTTTGTGTTCCATGTTAGCAAATTAATTTATTACACTATAAGAGAATCAATTCATCTTTAGAATAATATTGTGTGGAGTCACAACCCTAGGTATTTTGTGTCTTTTGTTTATTTTCTTTAGTATTTTATTTATTTATTTATTCAGTAAATAGAATCAACAATTAATAACAATAGTAGGAATTAAGTCCTCGTGGGATCGATACTTTTTATACTACTTAAACGATAAGTGTATTTGCGTTATACACGTGTGATTACACACCGGTTAATCTTCATTCTACTAGACTTTATAAAGGTCCATGGGGGTCTTCACTCCTCATTATACTATCCTCACTCTACAAGACCTGAAAAAGGTCAGTGACGGTCTTCATTCCTCATTCTACAAGACCTGACAAAGGTCAATGAGGGTCTTCATTCCTCATTCTACAACCCCCACTCTACAAGACTTGACAAATGTCAGTGAGGGTCTTCATTCCTCATTCTACAATCCTCACTCTATAAGACCTGACAAAGGTCAGTGAGGGTCTTTATTCCTCATTCTACAATCCTCACTCTACAAGACCTGACAAAGGTTAGTGAGGGTATACGGTCGAATGGAGTCTATAGTTGATGGCAATCCATACATGTAGTATGGAAAAGATGACAATCCTTCCATGTAAGGTCGAATAGAACCTCAGCTAAATACTAAGCCTTCATCCATGTCATGTCGAATGACATATTTGCCTTAAGTTGTACACGCGTATGGGATCCACAACAAGTGTTGGGTTTCTAATTAGTCCCAAGATCTATTTCAAGCAAGAAACATGTATGTGAATACTCGTAAAAGTATGGTGGAATCATACTTACAACGATCGGCTTTTGCGACGCGATGAACAACAAAATCTTCAAGCTTTTCCCAAATAGGCTCTCGGCTTTCTTCAAAATTTTGAGCTCCAATTTTCGGTCCTTCAAGCTCCAAGCTTGGTGTGCATTCCATGCCCTCGGGTGGGTTTCCCTATCACCTTCGTAAGACTCCGAAAGCGTGCTAGCACTCGGAAATATTTTCCGCAAATCTTTCCTTGCTTCTCCTTCAAGTCTCGGCATTAGCAGATTTTTGAGGGGAAATGGCCCAAGGCCGTGAGATGCAAAGAGAGAAGAATAGAGAATGAGTTGTGTTAGGTGGTTGAAAAGTTGTAAAATGATTTTCCAAAAATCTAATACCCATTTTCACTTTCAAAAAGTCAAGGCATTTAAGCCTACAACCACCTCCATCACTATTCACATCAAAAGTGACATGTTTTCAATCACTCAAAGTGACTAGACATCACATCAATCAAAGTGACTAATGATTTGACGCTTGATGTGACTTGTGGGCCGCACTTGAATTCGAAATGCGAGTGCGCCCGCAAACACTCCCGGGTTCGGGTTCGCTAATTCCGAATTAACGAATTTTTCATGGCGACGTAATTAAATAATTATGCATAGTAAAATTACTATTCACATCGCTGACGAATTAATTCTAAATTAATTCATTCGCCCGAATTAAAATCTAATTTTAATTCCGCGTCGAAATCCAATTTCGTATAATATATCGAATATATTATTTTATCGATTAATTCCAAATTAATAGTTTTCTCTCTTTAAATAATATTTTTTCCAGATAAAATATCTCCGTAATTAATCTCAGATTAATTTTATCTCTCTACTAATTAATCCCAGATTAATAAAGTGCGAGTCATACGTCATCGGTGAATCTTCGGGAAGCGACCCATGAGATCCCCGGATATGTTGGCAGTAAATCCGGTCGTCGGACTATCCAAACACGTACGTACCTAGTACTACGTTTTTACCGATTTACAAGACATGGTTGGCTTCTAGCAAAGCACCGTGCCTACCCAATTCTCCAGAAATATTCTCACTAGAATATGTGATCTATATCAGGTGTAGAATACGTAGTATTGCGTATTACGATTCAGTATCGGATGTCACATGCTAGGCTTGGGGCTGGAATTGTGTCTGCCCCGTACGAAGCACATATCGGATCTCTGGTAACTAGTCTATATAATCGGATAATCATGACCTAGTCATATTATCCCGATGACTGCAGTACAAAAGAGCACCAGTTCCGTATCCTACGTGATCATCATCTCCACTATGACTAGAGTGATACTTCTGGCTTGACATCACACCCAATACACCACGATTCTCAGTATACCCAGAAGAGGCGTACACAGAACCTGTTAAAGCCCTGGATGACCAAAACCAAAGTATATTAATTGTTGCAAGTATTAGCGGTGCAAGTCTCAGGTTAAGACCAAATACACCTACCCTGATTCGGACTTCCATAGACACATAGTCATACTACCAATGGAATTCCGAGGGGTCTATCCAGAGAGAAGCTATTCCCGTACCATCGGTAAACACAACCTCATATTACATTTGCATGAGTATCATATACCCAAATAAATGAGAACTATGCTATTATGCTCCCACAACGCGCACAAATGTAATACTATTCTTTTACTCATTATCGATGTCCAATCTCGATAATACTCTGACTAGGGATATTTAATGATTAAACCATCGTGGATTGATACTGTCTCATATCATTTCAATCCGGAACTAATCATATGAACCTTTTATCATTTATACATCTTGGTAATCTAATTACAAATGATAAAATGGCAATTTCATTTGTCATATAGTTAATTTGTACAACAACACCATGATCTGTACAAATAATGATGATATGTGTCATAATTGTCCAACAACAAGTCCCAAGCTACACACATGTAGATGTCGAATGAGAGGCACATCAAACCTCAAGCCATACACGCATCTGGGATCCATAACAAGTCCAAAGCTACACACATGTAGATATCGAATGGGACACACATCATGTTGAATAATTATGACCCATATCGTCACTATTTGTACAGATCATGGTGTTTTTTGTACAAATTAACTATGTGACAAAGGAGATTGCACTCTTATCATTTGTGATTAGATCACCAAGATATATAAATGATGAGAGGTCCCTATGATTTGTTCCTGGATTGAGAATGATATGAGATAGTATCAATCCACGAAGGATAAATCATTAAATATCCCTAGTCAGAGTATTATCGAGATTGGACATCGATAAATACGTAAAAGACTAGTATTGCACTTGTGCGCATTGTGAGGGCACAACGGCATAGTTCTCATAAATTTGGGTATAGGATACTCATGCAAGTGTAATAGGAGGTTGTGTTTTACCGATGGTACGGGAAACATCTTCGCTCTGGATAGACCCCATCGGAATTCCATTGGTAGTATGACTATGTGTCTATGGAAGTCCGAAATCAGGGTAGGTGTATTTGGTCTTAACCTGAGACTTGCACCGCTAATACTTGCGACAATTAATATACTTTGGTTGCGCTCGTCCAGGACTTTAACAGGTTCTGTGTACGCCAATTCTGGGTATATTGAGAATCGTAGTGTGTTGGGTGTGATGTCAAGATGGAAGTGTCACTCCAGTCATATGGAGATGATGGTCACGTATGATACAGGACTGGTTCTCTTAAAAGCTGCAGCTATCGGGATATTATGACTAGGTCATGTATATCCGATTATAGAGACTAGTCACTAAACATCCGACATATGCTTCGTACGGGCCTAGCACGTGATCATCCGATACTGGATCGACATACACAATACTACGTATACTACGCCTGATATAGATCCTTATTCCTGTAAGGATATTTCTGGAGAATTGGGTAGGCACGGTGCTTTGCTAGAAGCCAACCATGTCTTGTAAATCGGTAAAAACGTAGTACTAGGTACGTACGTGTTCGGATAGTCCGACGACCGGATTTACTGCCAACATATCCGGGGATCTCATGGGTCGCTTCCCGAAGATTCACCGATGACGTATGACTCGAACTTTATTAATCTGGGATTAATTAGTAGAGAGATAAAATTAATCTGAGATTAATTACGGAGATATTTTATCTGGATAAAATATTATTTAAAGAGAGAAAACTATTAATTTGGAATTAATCGATAAAATAATATATTCGATATATTATACGAAATTGGATTTCGACGCAGAATTAAAATTAGATTTTAATTCGGGCGAATGAATTAATTTAGAATTAATTCGTTAGCGACATAAATAGTAATTATGCTAGGCATGATTATTTAATTAAATTAGATTTAATTACGTCGCGGCAGAAAATTCGTTAATTTGGAATTAGCGAACCCGAGCCCGAGATTATTTGCAAGCGCATTCGCATTTCGAATTTGAGTGCGGCACGCAAGTCAAATCAAACGTCAAATCGCTAGTCGCATCTAGCGTCACATCATTCATCAATCAAGTGATGGATGTCTTTCACTTATAGTGATTGACGCAAGTCACTATTCATGATTGATGGATTGATGAGTTGATGTTGGTGGTTGGAGCCATTTATGGCTTGACTTTTGAAAGAGAAAAATAGGTATATGTTTATTTGTTTTTAGAAAAAAAAAATCTATTACACTTTTTCATCTCTCTCACACATCTCTCTCTCATTTTTTTCTTCTTCTCTCCACACGCCCAATGGGCTGTGAAAACCTTCTAGTTTTCTATCAAAATCGAGAGCCAAAAGGAAGCCAAGAGTCACGATTTTGTGGCAAAATCGGGAGTTCTAGCACACTACGAAGTCATGCGAAGGTGATAGGGAAGTCTACCCATGAGCAGGGAATCGTTTGACGAAGCTTGGAGCTTGGAAGATGATCCAAAAACCGAAAATGGTGGAGCTCAAAAACTGCACTGCCAAGCAGTCCACTGCCGAGCAGAAATCAATTTTTGTTGCTTGCCGCGTCGCTCAACCAATCGATGTAAGTATTCCGCAACTTCGTCGTTGTTATTCACACATGTTTATATGCTTTTGATTCGATCCTTGGAACCGTAGAACTCCAACACATCAAGCCCCAAGCCATACACGCATCTAGGATCCACAACAAATCCCAAGCGATACACATGTAGATGTCGAATGGGACGCATATCAAGCCCCAAGCCATACATGCATCTGGGATCTACAACAAGTCCCAATCTACACACATGTAGATGTCGAATGAGACACACATCAAGCCTCAAGCCATACACGTATCTGGGATCCACAACAAGTCCTAATCTACACATATGTAGATGTCGAATGGGGTATATGCTTCATTCTGAGTCTTCATTTGTGTATGTCGACTAGGATGTCTAAACACCAAATCTCCATACATGCATGTCGACTGGAATGTCTTCACACCAAGTCATACATGCATGTCGACTAAAATGTCTTCACACCAAGTCCCCATTAAGATTGTGTCGACTGCAATGTCCCTACAAAGTCTTCATACATACATGTTGACTGAAATACCATCACTTCAAGTCCTAATATATGTAGTGTCGACTAGAATGTCCCTGAAAAGTCTTCATACAAGTATGTCGATTGGAACGTCTTCAAACCAAATCCCCATGTAGTGTCGAGTGGGATGTCCTTGCCAAGTCTTCTTATATGCATGTCGACCGGAATGTCTTCACATCAAGTCTTCATTAGAGTATTGTCCATCGGGACATCCTTCTCATACCAACTCTTCATACATGTAGAGTCGATTGGGACACCCCCTCATGCCAAGCCTTCATACACGTAGTGTCGACTGGGACGTCCATGCCAAGTCTTCATTAGAGTATTGTCAATCGGGACATCCTCCTCATGCCAACTCTTCATACACGTAGTGTCAACTGGGACATCCTCCTCATGCCAACTCTTTATACATGTAGTGTCGACTAGGACATCCTCCTCATGCCAAGCCTCCATACACGTAATGTCGATTGGGACATCCATGCCAAGTATTCATTTGTGTATTGTCGTCTGGGACATCCTTCTCATGGCAAGTCTCCTTACATGTAGTGTCGACTGTGATATCCACCTCAAGCCAGATATATTGCTTCGTTGACTGGGATGAGTAGTAGAAAAAATGGTTCTAATGGAGGGAATCATCTTGTTCCATTCTTAGTCGACTGGGAGAAGTATGTCGATTGGGCCGGATGATGGTTTATATTGTCGATTGGAGCAAATGGGTTTCTCTCTAAGTTTAAGTTTTGTGGAGGATAAATTTTTTATTATTATTTTTTTAAAGTAACCAATGAATACTTGTTTGGGAAGCTATGATGTCCCCAATGTGACAATGGGTGGACTATGGCTCTTTTTGTGGTCTAATTACATCAAGTGACACCTTATTGAGATATATTGCCAGCACATCATTTATTAGGTCGCTTGCAAGGATTCAATATTCTTTCATTGTGATAGTTGGTGGAGCTTCCTCTCTTATTATTCCTCTTATCCTCCTCCCATCTGATCTCAATGTGGGCCCGAGCCATGGTTTGATCTATTGTGTAGCATCGAAATTTAGTGAGCTTTTTATAGAATCCACTTTCTGAAAGTAATCCATTTCTAAATGCTTCCACTGCAGTAGGCTGATGGAGATCTGAGATTGTTATCATCTTTTTATTGAATCAAGCCACGTAGCTTCGCAAGGACTCCTCTCTCCGTTACTGGATGGCATTGAGGTCATTGGTAGTCTTCTTAAGCTTGCAAGAACTTGCAAAATGCTCCACAAATTTGTCTGCTAGCTGTTGGTAAGACTCGATGGATCTGTATGGGAGATTGATGAACCATGTGAGGGCAGGACCATCTAATGTTTCTCTAAATCCTCTGCACATTCCAGCCTCTCATTGGTGAGAGGCCAGACCCGTTGACATCATCTTGTATTTGTAATGGATAACATGGTCATCTGGATCAGTTGATCCATCATACATCTTCATATCTGGAGGACTGAACTTCCTTGGTAGTTCGATGGAAGTGATGGTCTCCAAAAATGGAGTATCAAAAATTGTTTTGGCCCGACTTTTCCTTATTGGTAGCCTGACACAGGGGGGTTGGAAAAAATTACTTCTTTGAATTCTAAAATTTCTTTGCGTATGTTGGAAGCGACTTGTTGCGCTTGGTCGACTAGGGAAATTGTTTCATTTATTTGATCATTTCGGGGGTGGTCGTCTAGGGGTGGATCATCATTTGGCATATCGTTGAATGCCCCCAAGTGATTGGATGAGATTGTATGATTGTTGGGATTGTTCGGAGTATCACGTTGTCGGGAAGTTGAGGAGATTTGCTCCAGTTGCTTCTGTTAGGGTTGGTGCTCCGAGTGCCAATCCGGATCGTATTTATGTATGATTCACAAATACAAGCAATTGTATTTTCCATAATATTAGTAATTTAACAGTAGCACCATTGTCTTCTATACGCTTATTCGATCTGATTACGATTAGATCAAAACTAAACCTGGTTCAGTGATACGTGTATATTAGACAAAGACCCTATGATTTATAGTATAGTGCGCAGTTACAACATAGTTTGTAATTGATATTGGGAAGTGCACTATTAGTTGTATATCCTTAAATAAAGTTCCTGGTCAAGATTTGCTAACACGGGTCGGTTAGAAAAATCCGCTGAGACCAGTACATGTCGTATATCGTGAATTGGTGCAATGGTTTATCCCAGTGAACCATGAGTCTCGGAAGACTCATATAGACATGTAGGTATTTATTTGATAAGACACTGAACGACTCACTGAAGGTTTCCTAATAGATGGTACACCAACGTCAATATGAATCTTCTCGAGTTGAGCGAGCATAATGGTTCTTTGACTTGAGATACCACTGGGGATATATGAGCTATCCTCCACACTTTGATGGCAGTCACCTCAATGATCTAGTCATGATCAGACCTCTGCATGTTCGTTGGGTGTGGACTGATGCTCATGATATCCTGTTAGTATCAAGATAGGATCTGTCAGTATCATGATATCCTGTGTACATGGCATAGGCATCCAGCACGTGTTTATGATCTAGTAAATCCATGGTCGTGGTATAACTTCGGAAATCAATTCTGAGTTTTATTTAGATATCGTAAATTGAAAGCCGATTGTATTATACCAAACGAATTTGATGTTTTTATCTATATCCCAGGTATAATACGGATGGCCTGTGACGGATGGATTATACGTATGCTATGACCTCGGCTTGTATAGTTTAGCGAGATTATTTGTGGTCGTTATAATCCATGAGTGGGTGGATTATGGACGCGAAATTGGATTTCGTGACGGATAAACCTAAACTTAGAGAGTCCCACAACATGTAGTGTACTCGTTGAGCACTTGGGCAACGCAATATGAATAATACAGATTATTCATAATATTTCATCGGATTAAATGAGTTAATCTGGATCGTTTAATCGGTTAAATGATAACACATGCATTAGCGGATTTTGTCCGCTAATAATTATTGTGTATTTATATTTGATACATAATATGATTAGATACACATTAATTATTCATCAAATGAGATTTTAACACATGCCATAAATATATGTGTTTATTATTTAATGTAAATAAAAATACATGTATTCGTCTCAGGGGCAGTATCAAGATAGTGCTCCCGAGACAATCTTCCTTCAACCTTTAATTAGTTTGGTTATGGGGAGAGCAAAAATAAACTCGACGAAAAACAAGAAAACATACAAGGAAATCGAAAAGAGAATATTTAACGTGGTTCAGTGGAGCTGGTCCAACCTACGTCCACGGTCACAAAATGGGGTGGGGGTTCTTTTATTACTTAACCGAGCTCGACCGACCTGTTTATGAAGGTCTAAAAAAAAACCGAGCAAGTTGTTTTTCTTTCTCTATTTCTTACAAGTTTGTGTTTTTGTGGAAAATTTGGTAACCTCTACAACTGTGATCTAACTTCCTTTATATACTACTCAATATGTGACATGTTCCCGTCTCTTTATGATGTCCTCCTTGAAGATTTACAGATTTCTGACGATTTGACAGGTTCTCTTCCCCATCTGCCAACGCCGAAATTAAACCCTACCCTATGAATTCCTGTCACATTCATCAATGATGACAACCTGTTTGAATTTTGGATGTGAGAGTTTTGGGAGTAAAAGTATGGGAACCCTAATCACATGTCAGTCATCATGAGGTCGGCCAGATGATCCACCGAACTACCCCGAACTACTCCCGACCTGATCCGAAATATCCGACCCATTTTTCGTGGTACTGGATGTAAAAAAAGGAACTGAAACTGGGTTACCGGGCCCCTGACGCCGCCGGTCTCTACTCTGCTGTAATCGGTCTGAGTTATCCCGAACTATAGGACCTATCTTCTGTGGCCGGTCTCTACCCTGACACGGTCGGCCTCTAAGAGTTGAGCAACTACTGACTTGAGCGTCGGAGTGCCTACGGCACCCACCACACATGTGGGCAGTACTCCCCGCTCATTCTACCTTTGTTTTGCAGGTTCGATAATGCCCCCATACTATAAAATTCTCGATTGTGGACCTCGGGCGAAAACCAGCATCCAAAAGTACTCCCCGCTCATTCTACCTTTATTTTACAGGTTCGCTAGTGCCCCCATACTACAAAATTCTCAATTGTGGACCTCGGGCGAAAACCAACAACCACAGTGTTGTGATATTTTATACTGTATCGCAAGTGTACGGTGTCAAGTTTTAGTATAAATGAGTGTAGAGTGTCGAACCCACAGGGATTGCGTTAACTCGCACTAAATACTACAATTGATAATCCTTTCTTTATTTAGAAAACACATAATAAAGATTTAATAAATAAATATAAAAATAATTAGATAGAAGGACTAATACGATAGAGATTCTTGATCTTGATTTCACCTAGTTGACGCCTATATATTTGTCATGCCAATTAATCTTTGTTCAGTTATATTGTTTATAAGTCAAGATTCCTAAAATATCCACACTCTCTCTCGAGTGCTGAGTGAAAATATCATCAACTATAGACTTCGATATCTCTATTAAAAATCTAGTAGTTAACAACTCATTATGCCTTGTGATTCTATGTTAACGACTTCAAAGGACTACAAATTCTCTCGAACTCTCTAAAATCATAGGTTATATTCTCTAGATCTATTCAAAATCCCCTCTATCGAGTGATAGATTCTAAACATTCATCATCTTCAATTATGCCAGCAATCAAGAAACATTAAACTCAAAAAAATATAAATAAATTAATAAACTTCATCACAAAATTAGCAAATAATACAAGGTTCAAGCATCAGTTACATCATTCTCCAGAATTAAGGAGTTAGTTCATGACTAAAAGATTAAAACAATGAAAACAAGTCATGAATCTAATGGAAATCATTAGAGTTCTAAGTAAGAAATAAGAAGATAAAACCCGAATGAATCTATTCCTATTCAGATGTCACCGCCTTCATCTCCTCTTGTTGCTCTTCAATCCTCCTCCTTGGATCTCTAAAAATATGTGTTTTCTGTTTTGTATTTGTATTAGCCTCTTCTTGAGTATTGGATGAACTCATGTATTTATAAAAAGTCTTGTGGCCATTGGGTATGTTAAAACCCTAAAAATCTGTTTCTGGATCGCGTGTCTTGTTTCCCTGCAGCGCCGCAGCGCCAAACCCACGGAATTTTATATGGGGGCGTGAGGCTTCGTAGGCGCTTCGACGCCTAATGTTGAGAACATCTGGCGCTGCACTCTTCTTCTTTTTTATTTGTTTGCTTCTCACGTCAGGGGCCCACATTGTTTGCTTGGTCAAAGTTTGCTGCTTCTTTCTCTATTCTTTCACGTGCATTATTCTTATTTGCTTTCCTTTTATTAATTTGGTCAAACTTCTTTTGTAAACAAGCTTGGCCCACGTGTGCTTTCTTTCAAATCCTTTATGCCATTTTGTCTTTATTTGGTTAATAATTGCAACTCATCTCTTGGCCCCACGTGTTCCTTGCATCCGAAAGTTCCAAAAACACGCGTATTCGCTCCATTCTTGATGTTTTAATGATTCCTACAATTAAGACATAAAATAAACTATAAATAAATTAAATAACTCGAAACATAATAAAATAATAGGTTAAATATGTCAAAATAAGTGGGTATAAACCACACTTATCAAACACCCCCAAACTTAAGGTTTTGCTAGTCCCGAGCAAAAGACAAAATAAAAACTAAATTCAAATAAATAGATAAAAATAACTAAATTAACTAAGCCACTTTCGTAGGGATCACGATTGCATTTAGCGTATGCAACAAGCCTTTAAACCCCTAGGCGGCCCTAGTGGACGAGTTATAGTCTCGTGAGGGCTTACAGTGACGATACCCACAAACGTCATTCACACATAATCATGCAAAAAAAAAAAAAATAACAAAAACATATCCTGATAGTTATGCATAAAATTATCCTCAAAGATAGCTTATCAATGAATTAGAGAACCTTCAAAGTACGCAATGCGACTCAAATCCAAATTCTTGAGTAAATTATCTAAGCTAGACTCACAGTGTGTGTATGTGTAAAGGTCCAGTCACAGCTTGATCCTTAGTAAGCCAACTTAATGATTTTGTTTAAAAATTGAGATCGATGGGTCAAACAAACCTAGATATCTCAATTAAGCTCTGTAATTGCCTTATTTTGTGCTCAGTATGGTATGGTTTTCTTTTCTTTTCTCGTCTCTTTTTACTTCTCTTTTTGCACTTTTTTTCATCAACACACCTACCCTTAAGGTAGCATTTCTCCTCATGGTGGTCCTAATACTCGCCCGTGGGTAGCTTCACGCTTATCGATTTTAGGCGGTTTAATTTCGTTCTTTAGAGACTCTTTTTTTCAGCATACCACATTCATAACACTAGCAAATGAGGATAAATATCTAAGCAAACAGTCATTCATCGACATGCAATTTCTTCAACTAGTCACCTTGTCAACTACTTAAGTTTTCCTGCTAAAAACCTATAATTGAGTGCTTACAAGTCTAACATAGATCATTACTCAAGGCATTAGATAAAAGTAAATTGGGCACTTATGGTTTCTAAAATTTCACCCATAAACAAACAAATTCATCATAGAATTTATGCTTTACTATCAAAGACTAAATACAATAATTTTTTTAAATAAATCAATAACAAGTAAACAACATGCACACACCCTCAAACTTAAAACTTGCATTGTCCTCAATGTAAGATAATTATAAAGAAACCAGATTAAGGAACAACACTACCGTGCATGGAGTTGATCAGGCTCTTGCTGGTTAGAATTTGGTTACGCGGTCGTTATGTGTCTGTGCTGCTGCATAAATAGCATGAAAAATGATAAAAAAAACAATAGAAGACAATAATAATCAAAATTAAAAATAAAATAAAAAATAAATAAATGCAAGGGTTGCCTCCCCGCTAGCGCTAAGTTTAACGTCTTCAGCCATACGCAACCACCCAAATGATGGTCATGGTAGCTTATTCTTTTATATCCACTGGATGCTTTGACATGAACAAGATATCTTGACAGCTGTGGCATTTTATCCAAATACCCTTTACTACTGCTTGGTCATGGTGGAAGTAATCTGCCAAATCTGTGTTTCTAAGGACATTGTTGCCCCGATATTTTCCTTGTGTGTCTTAATATTGTATAGCCTTGACTCATTCTTCTCAAACCTTGCTGAAGTATTAGCAACAAACATGCTCATGAATGTCTCAAGGATGATTTCTGCTCAGCTCTTTGATAGTCGAAACCAGATGAAGGTTGCAAGGCATTCTCTGTATTAGCATATGACAGGTTTGGGTTATAACGGTTAGGCACATGATTTCCTTTATAGCTGTTGAAGTTCCGATTGTTCACATATTGGACTTGTTCAAAGTTCAGGTTTCCTTCCAATAATTGCATATTTGTAGCCGCCGCTGATTCAATAGACGGTACTCGGGATTTGTCAGGGCTGCTACTTGAGTAGCTAAGGTAGAAATTGAGCTGTAAGTGCTACAAGAGGGTCCACTTTATATATACCAGCCATTTTGGTCACCGTAGCGCGTTCACTTGGCCATTGAAAATAGTTAATGGCCATTTCTTCTAATAGATTGTAGGCGTCCTCAGCTGATTCTTGAATAGAGCTCCCCCAGCTGCTACATCAACCACAGTCTTATTCGAACCATTCAGCTCATTATAGAACAACTGAATCTGGACCCAATCTGCATAATCATGTTGTAGGCATCTTTGTAGTAGATCCTTAAAGCGCTCTCATGCTTCATATAGAGTCTCAGTCTCCAGCTGCTTAAATATACTGATTTCTGCCCTCAGTTGAGCTGATTTAGCTGGTGGAAAGAACCTCTCAAAACTTTTGTAGCCATATCCTGCCATGTCATGATACTCCCCGTCTGTATTAATTGAAGCCAATCCCACGCTTTATCCCGTAAAGAGAATGATAATAAGCGTAGTCTGATAGCCTCATACTCACACCATTCATCTTTATAGTATCTGCGATCTTCAGGATCATCCTTAAGTGCAAGTTGGGATCCTCTACAGCTGAACCCCCAAACTAATTTCTCTGTACCATATTGATCAATGCAGGTTTTAACTCGAAATTGTTGGCGTTGATTGGTTGATGGGAAATCCCAGAATAGGTATCAATCAATGATCGGCTTGAAGTGATCTCTGATTGCCACCTGACGTAGGTTGATCTCTCTGTTTTCAGCTGCCATTTCTTCTTGTTAAATTTTCATTTCTTTCCTTAGTCTCCTCGCTTTTCTTTCTATTTCAGGATCAAACAGGAGCGAGTCAAGACTTGTGGATCTTCGCATTCACTAAAGCAACCAAAAGAAAAGAAAAAAAATCAATAAAAAAAATAAAAACAAAAAATAAATACAAAACAAAATAAACAATGAATAAAAATAAAAATCTAAATTAAAGCTAAAATTACTTGGTAATAGTATTAGTGTGAATTAAACAAACAATCCTCGGCATCGGCGCCAAAAACTTGTTGTGATATTTTATATCGTACCGCAATTGTACGGTGTCAAGTTTTAGTATAAATGAGTGTAGAGTGTCGAACCCACAGGGATTGCGTTAACTCGCACTAAATACTACAATTGATAATCCTAACTTTATTTAGAAAACAAATAAGAAAGATTTTAATAAATAAATATAAAAATAATTAGATAAGGGACTAATACGATAGAGATTCTGGATCCTGATTTCACCTAGTTGACGCATATATATTTGACATGTCAATTAATCTTTGTTAAGTTATATTATTTATAAGTCAAGATTCCTAAAATATCCATTCCTTCTCTCGAGTGCCGAGTGAAAATATCATCAGCTATAGACTTCGATATCTCTATAAAAATCTAGTAGTTAACAACTCATACAACACCTTGTGATTCTATGTTAACGACTTCAAAGGACTACAGATTCTCTAGAACTCTATAAAATCCTAGGTTATATTCTCTAGATCTATTCAAAATCCCCTCTCTCGAGTGATAGATTCTAAACATCCATCATCTTCAATTGTGACAAGCAATCAAGAAGCATTAAACTCAAAAGAATATAAATAAATTAATAAAACTTCATCACAAAATTAGCAAACAATACAAGGTTCAAGCATCAATTACATCATTATCTAGAATTAAGGAGTTAGTTCATGAATAAAAGATTAAAACAATGAAACAAGTCATGAATCTAATGGAAATCATTAGAGTTCTAAGAAAGAAACAAGAAGATAAAACCCGAATTGAATCTCTTCCTCTTCGGACGTCACCGCATTCGTCTCCTATTGTCTCTCTTCAATCCTCCTCATTGGATCTCTAAAAATATGTGTTTTGT
>SKCR01048116.1:0-40585 GCA_019454045.1 Zanthoxylum bungeanum
AAGCGGTCGGAGTTCAAAGCTTCTGGTTCGTCTCATATAGTTTCTGAGAACCTGAAACACAAGAAAAACAAAAACAATAAGTAAAAAGAAATTAGATACAAGTAACGTATCTAACCCCAAAACTAATAGTGGAAGATAAATAAGTCCCCGGCAACGGCGCCAAAAACTTGACCGGTGCGTAATCACACGCGTATAACACAAGCACACGTATCATTCAAGTAGTATAAAAAGTATAGATCCCACGAGGACTTAATAGTATCTAACAGGTTGTTTGATTGATTTGAAATGGTGATGATTCTAAATTTAAAAACAAGTAAATAAAATTGCACGAAAGTAGGTTTAAGAAAATTAAATATTAGGAAACTATCTAGGGTTGTGAATCTTTCTAATATCTTTAAAGAAATGAAGTGGTTATTTCATGTTTCTATAATAAATCGGTTTACTAACCTGGAACACTAAATTATGCGAAAGCCTCTGTCGATGGTCAGACGCAAATACCCAATATAACCCAATTAAACCATATGTCTATGTCAACCAAATTACCTGGATTCATTAAGTTTAAGTTCCAATTATGGCTACCCTCGTCCGACGGGTATATGTCTATCCTGTAAGGAAATCTATTAAAGGGTTATCTATCCTCAAGGAAGATGGTGGGCTATTAAGTCTAAGGCTGAAACCTAAAATTCCTTTGTCAAGTTTATTTTAGATTTACCAGATCAATCATATTAGTGGCCAATTAACAAGACGCATTAAGCTTAAGACTTAATAAGTAAACCTTTAAATTACCTAAACTATAAAATAACCCCTTATAAACCGGTGATATTAGAATTCATCACAACCCCAGATAACTAAATTAGTTACGACACATAATTAGGGCTAGTAAAAACTTAAATAAAATAAAAGACATAAAGTAAATGCTGAAAATTAAATTGATGAAAAGTAAATGACGGAAAGTAAATGCTGAAAATTAAATACTGAAAAATTAAATGCTGAAAAGTAATGCTGAAAGTAAATTACTGAAAAGTAAATGCGGAAAGTAAATTGCTGAAAAGTAAATACTGAAAGTAAATTGTTGAAAAGTAAATAAAGTAAAAGTACAATAAAAGAAAATGCTGAGGTAAAAAGATCCACTTTTATTACTTCTATTTTAGATATATCCCTAATATAATATATTAACTTTGCATGATAATTACCAACCAGCCATATAGGCGGTACCAGATTAAGTCAAATTAATAATTAATTACCAACCAACAAATCAGGCGGTATCCAGTTTAGTCAGGTTAAAACCAATTTAAATAATTACCAACCGACCAATATGGCGGTATCCTTGTTAAGTCAGGTTTTAACTAGTTTATTTATTATAATTAAGGGAGATTAATCTAAATATTAGTAATAAAATTTTTACCTTTTACCCCAGTAAAGGGGAGTTACTTCCTCTTTACTAAAAAGTAAAAACTGAAAATTAAAGAAAGAAAAGTACTGTGCGTAAAAGTAAATTGCGGAAAGTAAAAACTGAAAAGTAAAGAAAAGAAAGTGCGAAAGAGGAAATTAATTACTAAAAGCTGTAAATAAACATACAAGATACAATCTTCTTAGTATTCTTAACGAATTCCTTAGAAGAAAGTATGAATTTACAAATGAAATGGTTTGGTATTTATAGGCAAAATTTTGCCTCCATCAAATCATCCACCAAATCCATTATTAATTGCTCCACCAAATCCATTATTAATTGCTCCACTAATTGCTTATCATGTTTGGTGGTGATTTGATAATTTTTATTATTTATTTATTAATTTATTTTTTGCTTTGAAAATGACTTTAATAATTACACACAACACACTTCTGGATGGTTCATCAATGTCGGGCATGAAATCTTTAGAATTCGAAATTATTTTGTCTTTCAAAGTTGTAGATCTTTGAGTCTTATTTAATCTGGAACTTGAATCATTTCAATCCAATATCGGAGTAAAACGTTATGCCCAAAATACGACAGATGCGCAAAACTGGAATTTCCAAAACTGCACTTCGTTAAAACGCCCTTTCAAGTTTCCAATCTCCAAAATTAATATGTCAAGTCCAATTTTTACCATTATTTGACCCACATTTAATCATAAATGATTTCATTGTGTCCGAATATTATTTTATCTGTAAAATAAACTAAAACACATCAAAACGTTCATCAAACCCGAGAACTAACAAAATATTAAGTAAAAAGGGCGGTAATATTGATATATTTTCCGCTCATCAGTGGACCATATCAACAATTTCCTGGGAATAATGAAAGAATTATCTGGATTGGGCATAGACTTCGGGTATGAGGTAAATGGCTTAATACTTCTTAATACGTTACTAGAATCTTGGGAACGTTCAGATCTACGGTGTAAATTCAGCCGCAGGTGGGAAAGTCACTATGGAGATGGAAAAGACCAGGATCTTCGAGGAAGAAAAGAAGACAATAATGCAAGAGTCAGCATCAGCCTCAACCTCATAAGCTCTAGTGACAGAAAAGAACACCAGAAGGGGGAAGAGTAAGAGCCGAGGCCCAGGTAAATCAGACAAGAACCGAGGTAAATCAAGAACTAAAGATATTGTGTGCTACCACTGCAAAAAGAAAGGTCATATGAAGAGGGATTGCTACAAGTTGAAGAACAAGCAGTCCAGGAAAGATGGTGACTTTAACCAAGAAAGAGTTGCTACTACCACTGAAAAAACCTCCAAATAATTCTGTATAATATACGAAGAAGATGTTGTGAATCTTGCCAGCCAGAAGACCAGTTGGGTGATAAATAGTGGCGCCTCCATACATGCCACATCTTGTAGAGACTTCTTTTCATCTTATACACTAGGAGACTACGGTGCTGTAAGGATGTGGAATAACGGACAGTCTAAAGCCGTCGGTATTGGAGACATCTGCCTTAAAACAGACAACGGGACAGGTTAATGTTGAAGGGAATCAAGCACATCCCAGACATCCGGTTAAACCTGATCTCAACAGGCAAGCTTAATGATGAAGGTTTCTGCAACACCTTTAGTGACGGAATCTGGAAGCTCACTAAAGGATCAATGGTGGTGTCACGAGGTAAGAAAGACTCAACTATGTATTTGATGCATGCTAAGATTTCCAGTAGTAGCATAAATACAATCAATAGTAATGAGGCAGCCGAGCTATGGCATAAAAAGCTCGGTCACATGAGTCAAACGGGGATGGAAATACTACGCAGGAGGAATGTTCTTCCCAAGTTGAAGATTTCACACTTACGAAAGTGTGAACACTGCATGGCTAGAAAGCAGCACGGAGTGTCCTTCCAGAGCTCCCCGCCTCAACAGAAACCGGAGCTACTTGATCTCATACATTCAGATGTATATGGTCCGATGCAGACAAGAACACTTGGTGGGTCACTTTACTTTGTGACATTCATAGACGATCATACAAGGAAGATCTGGGCATATACCTTGAAGAGAAAAGATATAGTGTTGGGAGTATTCAAGGAGTTTCACGCCCAGGTGGAGAGAGAAACCGGCAAGAAATTCAAATGCATCATAACAGAAAATATTGGAGAATATAGAGATTTGTTTCATCAGTACTACAAGATGCAAGGAATCCGACATCAAACGACACCTCCGAAGACACCTCAGTTGAATGGCCTAGCTGAGAGGATGAACATAACCTTGTGCGAAAGGGTCAGAAGCTTGCTGTCACAAGCCAAGCTGCCAAAGACATTTTGAGGGGAGGCACTCAACACAGCAGTACATGTTTTGAACATGTCCCCAGCGGTCGCACTGAAAGGTAATGTTCATAACCAAGCCTGGATAGGTAAAGAAGTGTCATACAAACACTTGCATGTCTTTGGGTGCAAAACATTTGTACACATCCCAAAGGACGAGAGATCCAAGCTTGATGCAAAGACGCGACAATGTGTCTTTATTGGCTATGGTCAGGATGATTTCGGCTACAAACTATGTGATCTGTGAAAAGAAGATTGTCAGAAGCTGAGATGTTGTCTTCGTCGAAGACCAGACCATAGAAGATATCAGAAAGGAGATGAAGACAATGCCCCAACAATACAGAGATGTGAATCCAGAACCTTATACACCGGTGCCAGTACAAGTTGAAGATGAGGTTCCCAGACACGAGGGTACAAGTGATGAAGCTCCCAGAGATGATGATCATAATCAACCACCAGTACTACAAGCTACACCAATAGTTCCACGGAGAATGTCTGACAGAGAGAGGCGACCTTCAACCAAATACTATGCATATGAGCATGTGCTGCTTACTGATAAGGGAGAACCTGAGAGCTACCAGCAGGCTGTGGAAACAGAGAACAAAGAAAAGTGGAAGGAAGCCATGCAAGATGAGATCAAATCTTTGCATGACAATCACATTTTTGAGTTGGTGAAATTTCCAAGAGGTAAAAGGGCTTTGAAGAACAATTGGGTGTACAGGGTGAAGCAACATGAGCACACTTCACAACCCCGATACAAAGCCAGACTAGTCGTCAATGGATTCAATCAGAGGAAAGGCATTGACTTTGATGAAATCTTCTCTCCAGTTGTGAAGATGTCATCCATCAGAGTGATACTCAACTTAGCAGCAAGTCTCGACCTGGAAGTTGAGCAGATGGATGTCAAGACCGCATTTCTTCACGAAGACCTGGAAGAAGAAATTTACATGGAGCAACCAGAAGGCTTCAGAGGCAAAGGAAAAGAGGACTATGTGTGCAGACTCAGGAAAAGCCTCTCCTGTTTGAAACAGGCACCGAGACAGTGGTACGTGAAGTTCGAGTCAGTTATAGGGGAGCAAGGATACAAGAAGACCACTTCAGACCATTGTGTTTTCGTTCAGAAATTTTCTGACGATGACTTTATCATCTTACTGCTTTATGTAGATGATATGTTAATAGTTGGCCGGAATCAATCGATGTTTGATAATTGAAGCAGCAACTGAGTAAGTCTTTTGAGATGAAAGACTTGGGGCCAGCTAAACAGATTCTTGGCATCAGGATCAGCCATGATCGAAAAGCCAGGAAATTATACTTGTCACAGGAGGAGTACATCGAGAAGGTACTTCAGAGATTTCATATGGACAAGGCTAAAGCGGTTAGCACTCCTCTTGCTACCCACTTTAGATTGAGTACACAACAGAGTCCATCTACTGAGACAGGGAAGGAGGAAATGAAATAGATTCCATACACCTCAGCATTGGGAAGTAGTCTTATGTATGACATGGTGTGCACGAGGCCAGACTTAACACACGCAGTTGGATTGGTCAGCCAGTTTATGTCAAACCCAGGATGGGACCATTAGAATGCTATAAAATGGATTATGCGGTATCTACGAGGCAAATCCAAAATGAGGCTATGTTTTGGAAGCAGTGAACCAGTGTTGGATGGTTACACCAATTCAAATATGGCAGGAGATGTGGATACCCGAAAGTCTACTTTGGGGTATCTGATTACTCTCTCAGAGGGAGCTGTGGCATGGCAGTCAAGGTTGCAGAGATGTGTTGCACTTTCTACAACAAAGGCAGAATTCATTGCAGTTACAGAAGCTTGCAAGGAATTATTGTGGATGAAGACATTCATCCAGGAATTGGGTTTCAAGCAGGAGAATTACACTTTGTACTGCGATAACCAGAGTGCTATCTAAAAATTCTACATTTCACTCGAGGTAAAAATATATCGATGTAAGATATCACTGGATACGAGACGTCATGAGCTCAAAGCTGTTAAAACTCAGGAAAATTCACACCGACGACAACAGTGTCGATATGTTCACCAAGGTTTTATCGAAAAAGAAGCTTGAAATCTGTCGTGCCATAGCGGGGATGACAAAACTCTCCACATAGTCAGAGTGGGGAGATTCAGAGAACTACAATTGGCTTGATCCCAACTCAGGGTACGTAGGCAGTCATACAGATGCATCTAGGGGTGGATCCTTTTGAGGATCCGGTTTGGATGATTGATGATTGGCTCAGATTTTTGGGAAATCTTCACCGAGTGGGAGATTTGTTATTGTGAAGTCCAGCTTACAGCGCCAAAAGCATGAACAAAGTCATGCATGCAGCCAACGCTGAAAGTAGAAAGCAACCCTTGCAAAGTTGAAAGCTGGCAAAACGTGTCCAAGACGTGTGGCACTGTTTACACGTCTTGGGCACTATAAATTAAGCCCTTGAGTCCATTGATAAGCATCCCAAAGTCTCATAAGTGAGAGTAATAGTGAAAGGTTGAGAGTTTTTGTAAAGCTTTAGGGTTAAGCTTGTAATTCTTGTTTGTGAGTAATAAAGAAAGTTTTTCTCTCATTTCTTCTCTAGTGTGTGTGTTTTATCACAACAATTATTTAGTAACTTCCCTACTTTATACACCCTTCTAGATTTCTTAATAATCCCCCCCACATTAGCCTTATTTCATATAAAGTCCATTAGGCAAAAATAAGTCTATCTGGCTCTACAATTTATTATTAATTTCTTAAATTTAGAAAATCCCCATTCAAGTCACTGATATCCTAATTTAACAGTTATGTAAAAATTCGGCTGCTACAGAAACCACGTTAAGGGTATACATTATTGTCTGTAATGCATATCTCCAATATGAACTAGATAATGAGCTGTAACTAAACATATATCTCATCTTGTCCAGTAGGGTCCGAATTCTCTTTTCTGTAAAACAATTCTATTGTGGTGTTCCATGTGTTATAAGTTGAGATATTATCATATACTCAACTAAGAATTCCTCGATTTCATTAACGAGGTATTCTCTTATATGATCTGATCTTAGAGTTTTGATGGTTTTACCTAATTGGTTCTTAACCTCAGCACGATAATCTTTGAACTTTTCAAAAGTATCTGACTTGTGCTATATTAGATAAACATACCTATATTTGAAATATTCATCAATAAATATGACAAACTCTTCATAACCACCTCTTGCTTCTACATTCATTGGACTGTAGATATCCGACTATACGATCTTGAGTAGTTGATTGGCCCTTAACCATTTTTCAATAAAAGGTCTTTCGGTCATCTTACATTCTAGACAAGATTCACAGACTGGTAAAATGTCAAGCTTCAAGTGGTTTAAAATTCTTCTCTTTAGCAACCTATCTATTAAGTCTAGGTTAATATAGCTATGTCTAAGATACCATAAATATGTATTATCATGAGAAATCTCTTGCCATTTTGTTTTAGGTTTTTTGAACCTTAAACATCTCAATGATGAGCAATGAACTATGCGTTAACGGGCGTAACACATACAAGTTGTTTTCTAAGTTTCCTATGCATATAGTTAATCCATTTCTTGAAATAATGACTAAATTATTATTAAACAAAATAAAAAAACCAACATCCAAAAATTTTGAAACAGAAATCAAATTCGTGTGAAAATCAGGAACAAACAGCACATTGTTTAAAATCAAATAATAATTATTTGAAAAACTTAAACTGAAAACTCCCGCTACTCTTGCTGAAACGGCGTCCCTTATCCAGACTCTCATAATGAAATCACCTTCAGCAAGGTTCCTCCATGATTCAAGTATCTGTAAAAAGGAACAAATATGTTTAGTGGCTCCAGAATCAATAATCCATGCGAATTTATCATCCTCTACTAATAAGAACTCAATAACAAGTAAATCATATTTACCTGCGACCTTCTTCTCTTTCTACTATGTAAGGTATTTATGACAATTATTTTTCCAATGCCCATCTTTGTTTCAATGGAAACACTTTTCCTTAGGCTTGGCGTCATTAGAGCTCTTATTGTTCTTCATGGGTTTAGCTTTAGCATTCCCTATGATTTTCTTCCTTTTTCTTGGTAGATATGGAAGACTCGGCAATATTTGCCTCTCCACTAGGCTTACGAGGGTCCATCAACATATAATCATAATGGGTGAGCTCATTCAGCAATTGTGTAAGAGTGATTGTCAGCTTGTTGATAACAAAATTGCTCTTAAACTGTATGAAACTCTTCGTAAGAATCTCTATGATCATGGTCACTGGCTACGATCGTCGATACGACCTCTATAGGTTTCATCTCTATTGAAATGGGTCATTATCCTCAAGATATGATGTCGAATGGATGTCTCTTCCTTTATCTTCGCGGTCATCACTGAGACCAATGTCTCATGACGTTGCCACTGTAAAGGCTGCCCAAACATACCCTGTAGTTACTCCAACATCATAGATGTTATAGCCATTGGTTCATACTTTGCAAAAAGGACCTCAGACTTTCCTACTAACAAATAACAGTTTTTCTCATTGGTCGTGACCCATCTCTGGTGTGTGTCGTGAACATCTTGGCTCTGGAGGGCATTCCTCCATCAGGACAAGTTTAAGGTTTTCACATACTAGGATATCGTTCATGTTACTTTTCCATTTAATGTAGTTCTCTCCCATTAATTTATAATTTACAAGAAGGAAAATATTTGGAGAAACCATAACTGAAAACAAAATAAACATGCATTTATATTTCACTCATCTCATATTAAAATCACCACAAGCATTTTGGCATAACATTAAACATGATGCATGTAACATGTTAAATGAGTTAGAAATCTAAAATAATTACTATGTCATGGTAACCTAACATCTAATAAATTAGTTCCACCATAGGGTAGGTCAGTGAGTGTAACTCGTCATTTCAGAACTCCTGAACTTAATTAGTGAAGTGTCGTTGTAGGGTAGGTTAAATCATCAGATACATATAGAATTCCTATCCACTCAGAATTCGATCTTGATATTGATCCAAAATGGACACCATCCATAAGGGGATGAAAATAAAGTCGTCTCGAGGTGCTTTTTGCATCTCACGTTATCGAACTAACAACAGAGATCGCATGATATATTGTCATATATCCTTCTCCCACTCACTATTTTATTGTTTAAGTTTTCTATTACACTAGTATCTAATTTGTTTAGATTATGCTCGGCTAAAAATATAATCTAATCTATACTAGTGAAGTATTAGTAATTTATCCAATTTTAACTCTTAAAAATTTATTCACTAGTTCTTTATCTGTCTATATACTAATATATGACTTGGTTAAATAAATTTAATTAAGTGATTTTTAGTGACCTATCTAATTTTAATTCACACTAAAATTGTTTAATAGTTGAAATTTATATTTAAGATAATTTTAATTAAATTATTTAATTAATCTATAAGTGTCTTATATTTTTTTCCAACAGTACGTGGAAATGTATCCCGAGTGCAGACCATACTCCATCCATTCATAATCGTTTATGGAATTTATATATGAGTTTCCATCCGATATACCAATGAAAAAATTTTAAGACACTTAATTTGTCCATGTTAATAATGCGAATTTTCAAATTTTAAACCTTTAAAATAATTAAACCGTTGAAATTGATTTGATGCATGTTTTAATCTAATTAACTTATTTAAATTTCATAAAATCAATTTTAATGACTAGATTATATATACATGCATTTCATGTCATGGCATATGAAAATACATGAGTAGACACCATAAGCTATATGATATGTTATTCAAACAATTTGAATTAAAACATACATTCAACTAAAATGCATTGATCGAGCTCGTATTTTTCCTATACTAATCTAATTAGTACATAACATAACCAAGACATTTTTTGGTCTTCAACTCTTGGTTCATGGAATGGCTTGCGCAAGTTTACTTATTTGAAAAGTAACTTTTGGAATATATGGTTATGACACATCAAGTAGTGTGTACTCACTACATACAACATTAACACTTTGGTGTTTAAGACATATTATCGTGTGATCATTAGATCCATACAACTCACCATACTTATACTTACCATAACTTCATAAAACCACGATCCATATCTATACAAAACATTAGGAATTACCGCTCAACTCCATATTTTTATCGTTGACGGCAACAATACCAAAATTTACAATACATTTGGCAACTACTCAAAATTTAATTACATGAATGTTTTTTTAAAACAATTACAAAATTGACATTATGGCCATACATATTCCAAATAAATAAGATAAAAATAAGAGTTGGAAAAATTTATGACCAATGTATTTACATTCATCACATGAACAATATAATATAACATGCCTACTCAATCACAACATGCATTCACATCGTATCTCATACAAAATTAATTAAATCAAAAACTTTTAGTTAAAATCAAAAGTTTAGAAAAATTTTCAACCTTACTCTGAAACAAATTGAAGGGATTTTCGTACAAACTCTTCATGGGAAATCACCTTGCGCAATTGAATTTGTGCTTTGGCCCGTGATCGACCTTCAAAAATTTTTCCTTCTCCTTTAGTCCCTGAACAGATTCTAATCACTTGTTGGATCGCCACTAGACTTTTCATAAATTGCAAATTTCAGTCCCTGAAATTTACGCAAATTGTAAAGCTGGATAGATTCACAGTCCAGTGATTTCAGCCCACTTCGGATGTCTTCTGAGTGTCAAAAACTACCCCCGTCAGTCTCAAAACGTTTCTAACTATGTGGGAATATATTGGCACCCAATTTTACATATCCATAATGACTCTGCAATCAAGTCTGAATAGTAGCTACGTGAGCAAACTACACTGCTATTTTTACTCGCAATTGTCGTAATTTTAAGCACTTTTAATCTGATTTTATTCAACCAAATATGATCTAAATCAAACCTAAACAAGCCCTTTGTAATCAAAAATTTCACTAAAAATTCTAAATCAAGATAGCCCTGTTTTGCCTCTGATTTGCGTGAGCAGTAAGAAGAATTTGTTACTCACTACCGTGAACTATAATTAATGAAGATGAAGACTTTTGTTCCAACACCAATCAATCTTCCGCGCTATGTTTCGTCACCAAGAAATCGAAGTATGAGTTGCTTTGAACTCACAATAATTTTCTCTAAACACTTTAGTGAATAAAAGTCACACCCTTTTGTTTTTCTCTCTCTCTTATTGGAAGAAGATGGAGAAGAAAATGATGGTTAGGTTTTTCTCAAAATGAATTAGGGTTAAATTAGACAACCTTTTGTCTTTTATATGCTAGGATTTTGGTTAAATAAATTGTCATCGAAATTATAATACTAATCCCCTAAATAACCCTTCAAATTTTAGCCACCACTAAAAAAGCAAGAGCCCAATAGAAGTTCGCTGGACTATGAACCTAAGCCTCCATTCTCAACTAAGCTGATGTGAAAGAAAGAATTGGAGGAATATATAGAGAAGCAACCACAAAAAAAAAAAAAAAGTCGCGATGTCACAAATGGGCAGTATTGTCAATAATGAATTGCTTATATTGGTGTGTAGTGCCATATTGCAAAGACCAACTGCAATAAAATGCAAGGATCCTGGAGAGTTCTCCATAGACTGGACCATTACGGATTACGAGATAAGAGGCTTATGCGACTTAGGGTTGGAAATCAATCTAATGTCGCTGCCTATGGCAAAGCGATTGGGATACCATGAGCTGAAGTCCGCTTCGATGACCTTGCAATTTGCTGACAGAACCATCAAGGTATCCAAGGGGAAGATAGAGGATATAATGGTCAAGGTCGGAGATTTTAAGCTTCCAACAGATTTTATTATTCTGGACATGGAGGAAGACATAGATATACCCTTATTCTGGTGATGAGGAGATCTCAAATATTTTTAAATTGGTAAGGATGGGATCACAAAATCTCATTAAATTGGAAAATTTTGATGCTCTCATATTTGGGAAGATTATGCATGGGCTGCATGGGCCGATTGCATGGGGTTTTGGGCCGTGTGGATGAACTGCATGGGAGGTTCGAAGCTAAGGTTTGAAGCAGCAGTTTACTAAGCGAGTCCGAGGCGGGCTAGTGAGTCTGAATCCAATGAGGTGCAAATTTTGGAGGTTTTCCTTCCTTCCGTCATTCGTTTTTCGTAACTTCGGCAACTTTTGAGGTAGTGCCTCCATACGAGGCTCATCATCGGGCTCATGCAAAAATACAGCTGCATTTTTGTATGAGCCCAATGATGAGCCTCGTATGGAGGCACTACCTGAAAAGTTGGGGAAGTTACGAAAAACGAATGCCGGAAGGAAGGAAACTCCAAAATTAGCACCTCATTGGATTCCGACTCACTAGCCAGCCTCGGATTCGCTCAGTCAGCCTTTGCCTCAAAGCTTAGCTTCGAACCCACCATGCAGCCCACACAATCGGCCCTTGCACCCTTCAACTTCGTCCCATCCACCCTCTGACCATGCGGCCCATGCGTAATCTTCCCAAATATTATAAGATCTTCTTAGTTATGAGATCATCAACACTTTCCAATTTAATGAGATTTTTGGGATCACATCTCTACCAATTTAACAAGATTTGAGATCTCCTCATCAACAAATTTATAAGATTTTATTCCCAAAATAATTTGATAATATATTCCCAAATAAATATGATTTGTTTTCCTATTTGGAGTTCCCTTCAAAACATTAAAAAAAAGGGGCTCTCTTCTTCTTCTTTGGGCGGCAACTTGAGAAAAAAAAAACCCTAGGGGTGAACGGAAATTTGAAGAAAAAAGGAAAAAAAACTAGCAAAACCGAAAAGAAAATAGTGAGCAGAAACCGAGAAAATAGTGAGCAGAAATTGAGAAAACGGTGAGCATAAATCGAGAAAACAGTGAGCAGTGACCCAAAAAACAACCAACCATGGACCCAAAAAATAAACAACCAACAACTAAAACAACCAACCAGCGACCCAAAAAATAACCAACCAGTGATCAAAAACAGCAAACAGTGAACCAGAAACAGCAAGCAACGAACCAGAAACAGCAAGCAGCAAACCAAAAATAGCAAACAGCGAACCAGAAATAGCAAACAGTGAACCAGAAACAACGAACCAACAACCAAAAATATCGAACCAAACCTTGAAACCAAGCTTCGATCCTTCCGGCGACGGCCTAACGCACTTCCAAGAAAGCAACTTAAAAGACGTAAATTCCATAGCCGAATTCGAATGGATGATAGTGCGGTCTGTACTTGGGATACAACTCCACGTGCCACTCGGGAAATATTCATATATGCGTGATTAACCCCCCTTTTTTGTTTGCTATTTATTTATTAACCCCAATTTTTTGTTTGCTATTTATTTATTGACGCTTTTCCTGCTTTTGATTGTTTATTATAATTTTCGTTATCGCATCTCGTATTTCTTAATTTAATGTGCTTTTAGAACTACGTTATTGTGATTATTATTTTGGTTGGGTTTGTTATTACATTTTTATTCGCTTTTATGCATGAATTGCATTAAGACTTGACTATACCATTGTGTGAACCCGTCCATTATACTGGCATAAGTAAGGGACCATTCCGAACCCAACGGTTTGAGGTCTTCCCTTGCGAGGGGTGAGTGCGGCCTTAAATCTTTCCCAGTTCGCACTGGGTGGTGACTCCTTTATTCTCCAGTTTAGTCCCATGCGGGCTAATCCATACTCTCTACGGGCTACGAGCCCAACATGTCGTGGTCGCCGAACATCATAGACATAGCGGTAAACCCCGCTTCACTCCTACAGATGGCGAAACAACCCTACGACCTCCTATATAAGTATAAGTTCGTCCCAAAACCTAAAATCAAGCACCATATTACAATCTTGGAGTCCCAGAGTATAGAAGATGCCTAGAGTAAGGCAAGAATGAGTGCATCAACGGGAGTTGGAGTTTGAAGTCAAAGACTGAAAATGATAGTTCTTTCTTCCCTTCAATCTCTACTTTATCTTTTATGAGTTCTTGTTTTGTAATAATGATTGGCTTGTGTTTATTGTTTATCATGAGTAGCTAAATCATTCATCTAGGGTTGTAATGGATCTCGAACACCTATTAATTAATTAATTTACATATTTTTATTCTTTTGGGATTTTTATTGATTATTTATCATTCTCTATGTTTGAATGCATATTTTATTTGTCTTCCCAATATAGAATATTCTTTGTAAATCCATAAGAACTCGACGGAGAAAATTAGGATTAGTCATTGGAATAATAGCACATGATCTAATTGTTTTGAATAGATTTCCCTTCAGAATAGAAATAACCTGCAGGGCATGCGTAGCCATGATTAGAACTCGACCTTAATGAATTTGGTTTAAATTATTAATATAGACCTATAGTTAATTAATTTAAATTGAATATTTCTACCTGACCATCGAAAGATGTTTGTAGATAGTTTTGTGTTCTAGGTTAATAATTTGTAACAACCCAATTGAATGAAAAGGACTCGAACTCATTGTTTGCATGCTTAAAGTGAAGTTATGACCGGCGTAAACACACGCGTATAACGCAAGCGCACGTATCGTTCAAGTAGTATAAAAATATCGATCCCACGAGGACTTAATTCCCACTGTTGTTATTAATTGTTGAATCTATTTATTTACAAATATCTAATTAAATGGATAAGAGAGATATTGTTTGTTTGATTGGTTGAATGGCTTTACTAAATGAATAAATAAATAAAAAGACAAAAGAAAATACTAAAGAAAATTCAAAAGTCACAAAGATCTAGGGTTGTGATTTCTTCCAATACCATTTTAAAGATGAAGTGATTATTATATAGATGAGTAAAACATTGATTTATTAACCTGGAACACGAAATTATGCGAAAGCATCTGTCGATGGTCAGACACAAATACCCAGTGTAACCCAATTGAACCATATTCCTATGTCAACCACATTATCTGGATTCATTAAGATTGAGTTCCAATTATGGCTACCCTCGCCCGACAGGTATATTCCTATCCTGTAAGGAAATCTATTAAAGGGTTATCTATCCTCAAGGAAGATCATGGGTTATTGAGTCTAAGGTTTTAAACTTAAAATCCCTATGTCTAGTTCATTTTAAGTTTACCTAATCAATTTTATTAATGGCCAATTAATAAAAAGCATTAAGATTAAGACTCAATAAATAAATCTTTATAATACCCAAACTATAATCTAACCCTTATAAACCGGTGATAGTGAAATTCATCACAACCCCAGATAACTATTTAGTTACAACACATAACTAGGACTAATAACTGAAAAATAAAAGATATAAAGTAAAAATACTGAAAAGTAAAAGACATAAAGTAAAACTGAAAAGTAAAATAAAATAAAATGCTAAGGTAAAAGGAATTACTTTTACTACTACTAATTTAGATATCTCCCATAAAATAATATATAAACTTGTTATAATATTACCAACCGACCAATCTGGCGGTATCCTGATTAAGTCAAATTAAGTCCAACCAGCCATATAGGCGGTACCATAATTAAATTACCAACCGACCAATATAGCGGTATCCTTTTTAAGTCAGGTTTAAACCAGATTAAAATAAATTGCCAACCGACCAATATAGCGGTATCCTTTATTAATCAGTAATTTAATTAGTAAATATATTATTTTTAAGGGAGATTAATCTAAATAGTAACAGTAAAAAAATTACCTTTCACCCTAGCTGGGAAATTACTTTCTCATGAATAGTAAAAACTGTAAAAAGTAAAAAGTAAAAACTAAATTACTATTATTACAAATGGTAATTAAAATAAATTACAAACTAAAAAAAATAAAATAAAAAAATAAAATATTTTTAGAGAGAGAAACTCTCTCTTCATCAAAGAGATGAGAGAGAGAAAGGCACACGGAATTATGAAATTCGCGCAGTATTTATAGAAATTTTTGGTTCCAGCGTCGCGACGCTGGAATAGTAAGACGTGGCACGCTGAGAAGGCGACACGTGGCATGGCGGCTGACTGTTCACTCGACACGTGGCAAGGCGGCTAAGACTGAATTATTGTGATGACGTCATTGATGACGTCATCCTGACGTGGCGCTGACGTGTCGATGACGTGGCTCTGGCGTGTGTTGCAGTTGTCGGCACAATAGGATTGCGACACGTGGCGACACGTGTCACGCTGTGATTGGCTGATGCTGACGTGGCATGTTGACTTCGTTGACCTTGTGACGTGGCTGATGACGTGGCGTGACACATGGCGAAGTTGACTCGTTGACCGCTGACATGGCTGATGACGAGGCGACACGTGTCAAGTCTGAGTGTCGGCAGCATATGATGTTGACACGTGGCACGGCGCACGTTACCAAATTGGATGTGATGGTGACACGTGGCACGGCGCATTTTAGCAAAGTCAAACTTCTCAAATCCTGATCAGTTGACCAGGCGCACATTAGCAGATTCGGCGCATGCTGGGCGTCGCGACGCGGAAGGTCTGGGCGGCGCGATGCTGGAAATTACCAAAATGCCCTTTTTCGCCAATTTTCACTGTTTTGCTCCAAATCACCTCCAGAATGTCATGAAACTTTATTTATCTACAAAATAACACAAAACACATCAAAATATTCACAAAACTCAAGAAACTATACAAAATATTAAGTTAAATGAGTGGGAAATAGTGATATAAATACCACTCATCACACCCCCAAACCTAACATTTTGCTAGTCATCGAGCAAAATACAGAATAAAATAACATAATAAAATTTAACTAAGCCATTTTCGTAGGGATCACGGTTGCATTTAGCATATGCAACAAGCCTTTAAACCCCTAGGTGTCCCTAGTGGACGAGTTATTGTCTCGTGAGGGTTTACAGCAATGATGCCCACAAACATTTTACAAAAGTAAAAAGATAGTAAAACTAATGCACACAAAAGCAAAAAGACAAGCGAAAAGAGAATAAAGATGTTAGTAACTAATTAGGTGAAACTTCTACTCCAAGTTAGTAGTTGTTTTGTTTCTTTCTAAATTACCGAATAAGTAAATTCTCCGATTATTTTTACCATTCTCCATATACACAGCCAACATAATATTAAACAACTCATTTTTGCCCACAACAGTCATAAGTGCAGTTGATAAGAGAGTAATATTTTTGTCCTAAAGTTCTATCAGATTTCACATCTTTTTGTAGCAATGGAATAATTTTTCTGATTTTTCTGATTTTTTCTTTGCTTTTTCTGAATTTTGACTTTTTTATTTATATACAATACCTTCCGTCTATGTAGCGAGCTTGGGTCGGTGGCTCCCAAACCAGTTGGTTTTAGGGCACCAGGTGTTAGACACCCCTACGGACTTAATTACCCAGACTTCAGATATAAATATATTTTTGCAGCATCTTCGATCCATGTAACGAGTTTTGGGCCAGTGACTCCCAAACCAGTTGGTTTTAGGGCACTATGTGTTAAAACACCCTTACAGACTTAATAACCCGGATCTTAGATACTTTATTTTTGTACATCAGAATTTTTTTTTTTTTTATTTTTTATTCCACTACTTTTTATAGATGCTTCATCCAATTAAACTAGAGCACGGAATATTACAAACTTTTCAATTACTGCTCATGTCTGTATGTTACTATGCATGTTGATAATACATGTCAACTGAGAATATGAAGATTCATTTTTAGTCAGTATTATGGAGAATTCACAAATTAAATAATTCAAAAGGAAATAAACAAAAGATAACTTATTTCGAAATAAATGACTTGAAATACGTCTCAAGAGTAGAAACTCCTTACTCAGCTATTTCTTACCAATTTCACCTTTTTAGTTAAAATAAAAACACAAAAATGCAAAATATTTTTGTAATTTTTGAAAATTTTTCAATTTTTTTGTATTTTTCGAAAAATTTTGGACTAAAAATAAACAACACACAAACAAGTACTATTAACTATACCTCACCCCTAAACCTAAATGAGACATTGTCCCCAATGTCTTAAAAAGTAGAAGAAGAGTTTAGAAAATCGTACCTGATTAGTTGAAATTCTACAGGAAATTAAAGGTTAAGATCCAGATTTATTCGTCGCTTCTTACCACGATCGTCCTCGGACCAATTTATCTTTGATATGATAGGGTCAACTTTTGGTTCATAGGCTATGAGTTGGTCTATTAGATCCGGAGCAGTTCTGGCAGTAAAGAGGAGTTCTTTCATAGGTTTTGACACGAACCCATTTCTCCGAGCATCATCAAGAAACACACAAAGAAAATCATAAAATCCATCAACGTTGAGTAGTCCAAGCGGTTTCTGGTGTATATTCAGGTTCGCCCAAGATAGAACTATAAAAATTTCCTCCAATGTGCCCAAACCACCTGGCAAAGCAATAAAAGCATCAGAACGGTTAATCATTTCTACCAGTCGTTCAGACATACCTGGCACGATCAGTTCCTCTCCGTTTGTTGATCCAATAAGATTCGCCTCTGCCAAGGGTTTTGGGATGATTCCCAAAACATGACTGCCTCCTTCCTGTACGGCCTTTGAAACGATCCCCATAAGTCCAAGATTTCCTCCGCCATATATTAGGTGCATATTCCTTGCTGCTAAGACTCGACCCAATTCCTGTGCTGCCTCTACGTATTGTGGTTTAGTACCAACAGTACTACCGCAAAACACACAGATGTTCTCAACTCGTCTTCTTGAAGTAGCTTCCATTTTTTATGTATTTCTTTTTCAAATCAGGATGCCTTCAAAAGTGCAATGACGGGCTGAATTTATAGTACCTGAAAAAGGGTGAGTAATAATAGCACTAATATCTTCCAAAGGACGATTGTTAGCTAAACAACAAAATGAATCGTGAAAGGTCAAAAAGTCTGGATCCTGTCTACGAAAATAAAGATAATTACAACAGAAAAGCAAATCAAAGCAATAATTAAGGCAACTGAATTGTGTACGCAATACGCCACTCGCGTAGTATAAATTCATTAGGATATGTCTCAAGATTTCATTCCTTACTCAGCCATCGCAAATGAATTGTTTCTCCTCTTTGATTGCCAAACACAATTCCTTCTGTCTTAAAATGCTTCGTTTATGTCTTTCCCTACAAAAATAACACACAAAATTAAAAAGTCTACAACATGTATACACAAAATATGAAAACAGAAATTAAAACAAATTGCATGGGTTGCCTCCCTGCTAGCGCTAAATTTTTCGTCTTCAGCCAGACGTGACTGAAATCCATCTGTTAAGGAGGTTTCAGTGTCGTTTTGGATGTCCGATTAAAGACAATCCCGTGAGCGTTGCTTTTGAAGGGTCTCTTCCAACGGTAAAGTGGCAAAAAGAGTTTTGTCAAATTTAGTGATCGTGCCACCTTTTTGATCTTTGATGCTCCATTGGTTCCTGAAAAGAAAGAAAGAAAATCAGGAGGTCTCGTATGGTGCTTGACTTGGAATGGAAATTCCATTCTGTCAAGCTTCTGGTTGATATCTTTGGTTTGTACTCCCCAAAACAACGATGTTTTTCCTGAATGCTCTGGATCTTTAATAAGGTCAGACATTTGCTCATCCATTTACTTTGTTTCTTGTTCCACCTTTTCTTCACAGATGTATTTGAAAATTTCTGCATTCAGCTCTTCATCTGTCATCTGTGAAATACATGTTTCAAAATTTTCAACCTGAAAAGAAATGTCAGATTTTAGGTCTTCATCCTCTGATCTGGTTGAAATGATTGGCTTAGGTAGATCTTCATCAAACATTTGTGCTATGGAATCTCCAAGATCTTCATTTTGAGGATACAGAATTCCATCCCCAATTTTTGATGCAGTTGGTACAAATATTTCAGCTTCATCCTCGTCAGAATCTGAATAATAGAAATCAAATCGAGACTTTGCCTGTTCGGGTTCCTGAACTGATACCTCTGGTTCTTGATTCTCCTCAGCTTCCTCCTCTGTTGAAGTGTCATTAGAAAATGGTTCTTGAGGTATGTAGCTATGTTTTTCTATTAATTGTCTGATCTGATCTGTCATTCTTTGTATGGATTCTGCGTTACTCTGAATTTGTGCATCAATTTGAGCTCACTGTTCTTTGAACATGTGAATCAATTGATCTTCCTCGGATGGTTCTGGTTGTTGGTAAAGATCAAAGGTAGATGGTGGATAAGATGGAAAATGTGGTGGTTCTTCGTACCATGAATGATTTTGATAGCTCTGCCACCCTGGATTGTATTTGTACTCGCAATAATCTCTTGGGTGGTTACCATTACATATGTCACATCTCTCCATTGTGTTCTGATGAGCAAATGTAGTATTGCTTGGTTCTGGCATCCAATGATAGTCATTGGGCTGTACAACAGGCCTCAGAAAACCGGACTGTTGCTTCCAGATTTGGGGTGTATCTTCTTGTAAAGTTCGTGATTTCTCAATCTCCCAGTAGTGTTCCATTTTTTTTTTTTTAATCACCTGAAAACAAAAGAAATAAAAATTACAAAATAAAAGAAAGAAAATTAGATATAAGTAAAATAGTTTCAAAATTAACAACTTAAGAAAAATAAGTCCCCGGCAACGCCGCCAAAAACTTGACCGGCGTAAACACACGCGTATAACGCAAGCGCACGTATCGTTCAAGTAGTATAAAAATATCGATCCCACGAGGACTTAATTCCTACTGTTGTTATTAATTGTTGAATCTATTTATTTACAAATATCTAATTAAATGGATAAGAGAGATATTGTTTGTTTGATTGGTTGAATGGCTTTACTAAATGAATAAATAAATAAAAGACAAAAGAAAATACTAAAGAAAATTCAAAAGTCACAAAGATCTAGGGTTGTGATTTCTTCCAATACCATTTTAAAGATGAAGTGATTATTATATAGATGGGTAAAACATTGATTTATTAACCTGGCGGTATCCTGATTAAGTCAAATTAAGTCCAACCAGCCATATAGGCGGTACCATAATTAAATTACCAACCGACCAATATAGCGGTATCCTTTTTAAGTCAGGTTTAAACCAGATTAAAATAAATTGCCAACCGACCAATATAGCGGTATCATTTATTAATCAGTATTTTAATTAGTAAATATATTATTTTTAAGGGAGATTAATCTAAATAGTAACAGTAAAAGAATTACCTTTCACCCTAGCTGGGAAATTACTTTCTCATGAATAGTAAAAACTGTAAAAAGTAAAAACTAAAAACTAAATTACTATATTACAAATGGTAATTAAAATAAATTACAAACTAAAAAAAATAAAATTAAAAAATAAAATATTTTTAGAGAGAGAAACTCTCTCTTCATCAAAGAGATGAGAGAGAGAAAGGCACATGGAATTATGAAATTCGCGTAGTATTTATAGAAATTTTTGGTTCCAGCGTCGCGACGCTGGAATAGTAAGACGTGGCACGCTGAGAAGGCGACACGTGGCATGGCGGCTGACTGTTCACTCGACACGTGGCAAGGCGGCTAAGACTCAATTATTGTGATGACGTCATCCTGACGTGGCGCTGACGTGTCGATGACGTGGCTCTGGCGTGTGTTGCAGTTGTCGGCACAATAGGATTGTGACACGTGGCGACACGTGTCACGCTGTGATTGGCTGATGCTGACGTGGCATGTTGACTTCGTTGACCTTGTGACGTGGCTGATGATGTGGCGTGACACATGGCGAAGTTGACTCGTTGACCGCTGACATGGCTGATGACGAGGCGACACGTGTCAAGTCTGAGTGTCGGCAGCATATGATGTTGACACGTGACACGGCGCACGTTAGCAGATTGGATGTGATGGTGACACGTGGCACGGCGCATTTTAGCAAAGTCAAACTTCTCAAATCCTGATCAGTTGACCAGGCGCACATTAGCAGATTCGGCGCATGCTGGGCGTCGCGACGCGGAAGGTCTGGGCGGCGCGACGCTGGAAATTACCAAAATACCCTTTTTCGCCAATTTTCACTGTTTTGCTCCAAATCACCTCCAGAATGTCCTGAAACTTTATTTATCTACAAAATAACACAAAACACATCAAAATGTTCACAAAACTCAAGAAACTATACAAAATATTAAGTTAAATGAGTGGGAAATAGTGATATAAATACTACTCATCAAGTTACAACCATATGTTCTTCTCACACATAAAGTTATCTCCAAAATTGTTGTTTTCTCTCTATTTACTTTCAGATAATTTTAGTTTAATCCATTTCTTTTCCATCAATAGTTTAGTTTAAATTAAGTAGATTAATATTTATATTAATAAGAACAAGAATAAGTCTCTGTGGGTACGATATTCAACATTCTGTCATTATATTACTTGAACGATATATATGTTTGCATGCAATATAAAATCGCGATCACTGCTCAATCAAGCTTCTAATTGTTGTCAATACTTCTTTTTATAAAGATCGAAGAACTTTTAATTCTCTTGCTTCACTTTCTCTACTAATGAATTGCTCACTCAATGATTTATCAACTGCAAAAACTTAATAAGAAAATTTTAAACATAGATATTCGGACTATATATACAACTATACAAAAAGTATGTAAGTACCTGGAAAAAACCCCAATCATTGCATGCGTGGTGAAGATTCTCCAGCTCTGAATCCATGGAATCTTGAGAGAGTAACTTCATGATGTCGATGATCGGAAGTGAAGAATTGATGTTGCATACGAACAAAAGATCTTGATCAGGACAAACGTATCACTGTGGACTGTAGTGAGTGGCTCTTTTGCCAGCTCCTTGACCAAAGGCACAAGGAGAGACCTCCCCAGCGTTGTTGGTTCTACCTCCATAGTTGATCTTTCTTCTACCTATTATTTTCATTTTGCTTTTGCCACCAAAATGAAATATGAATTTCTTGTACCTATTATTATGCATTCGATGGCCACACATTCACTGCAAGAAAATGGAATTTTAGCATCGTCAAATTTCGATGCTAAAAGAGGTCAACGTCGACGCCAAAACATTTAGCGTCGAAAAAAAGCGACGCAAGAAGTAGATGCTTATTTTTTTTATTTTTTTTTATTTTTTTTAGCGTTGCCGAGATCATTAGTCATACATTTAGTGTCGCAACCTATATTAGACGCTAAATCTTACAACATTTAGCATCAATAATTAGATGACGACACTAAATTTGTACGTTTTTAGCGTTGAAATTTGGTATTGATGCTGGATGTTGTAATATTTAGCGTCAAATATAGTTAGTAACGTCGAAAATGATGACATTTAGAGTCGACAATTTGATTGCGATGCTAAATGTTAAATTTTTTGCGTTGGAAGTTCATTGGCAACAGTAAATGTTGTAGTTTTAGCATCATTGATCCTTACAACGCAATATGTTGTTAATTTTAGCGTCGAATTATTTTGTGGACGCTAAATATATATTTGGCGATGATTTTTTTGACGATACTAAAACTGTTGACAAAGGAAATAATGTCGCCCTAGAATGAAATCGCCCTAAGATGAAGGAAAGAACGAAGAGAGGAAGGACGATAGAGCGAAGAGCGACGAAGAGTTGAGACGACCGAAGTAGCGGTTAGGACGAAAATGCATGATGCGGTTGCTTCCACAATCCCAACAGTTGGACGGTTTTCCCTCCACAACCGAGCAGTTGAGACACGCAGCTCAACGGTTACAGGCACGATCCGGCAGCTGCAGGGAGATACTGGAACCGCCCAAGCGGTTTACAAGTTTCACTATAAAAGCTCAACCCACGATCAAGCAGTTGAGACGCACAGCCCAACGGTTAAAGGCATGATCCAATAGCTGCAGGGAAATACTGGGACCGCCCAAGCAATTTACAAGTTTCACTATAAAAGCTCACTCGGACAGAGAGAAAGACACAATCAAATGAAGACTCAAACGAGCATTTTTTTTATCTTTTACTTTCTATAACTTTTAGGACTGTAATTTGTGTGCTAGTGCCCCTTGGAGGCTTATTCACTTAATCAAACACCTCTTGCTAGGACTTTGTCTCATGAGGTTTGAACATTACACGTTTCTCTTTCTTCTTCGCGCACAAAAATCGCGCAAACAGTTTTTGGCGACCACAGTGGGAGGATTGGAGTAAATAGTGGAGATGCCTCCGAAAAGAATGCTTAAACTGGCTCGAGCGCGGAGGAATGAGGACTGGAGCAAACCAACCAGCCCCACGTTCCAGCCGTAGTCGGTCATTTCGAGGGTCTGGCAGACGCTAGTCGATACGAACCTATGAGGGAGCTCGGCCCTAACGCGGTACGCGCGTTGTTCGGTGAATTCACGCAGGATGTTGTCGAACAGTTAGGCTTCAAAATGCACATGTCATAGAAAAATTCGTATCAACTAGCAACTCACATTACGAAAACATGGCCAAACATCTAAGCTCGTTAAATGAATTAATGGCCAATGTGTGAACGGCGGGACGGTGCTGCCGTGGACTGCGCCCCTTCCTGCACCAAGCAGTCAGGATGTCGGCCCTAGTAATGTTCCTGCGTAAGGGACAAACATCCCTACGGTTCTCAGGGGAGGAATAAGTCCTGGGGGCAACAGCACACAATTTGGGCCAAATATGCACCAAGGGCCAATCATGGCACAACATGAAGTGGTGTTGCCTCAAGGCATCCAGGCTTCTCAGGGGCAAATCACGATTATGTCCCACTTTTGAGAGGAACGCAGCCGCCGCCCATAGCCGTGCCATTTAATGGCAACGATATATTAAGGGAACAAATGACCGAGATCTTTCAAGACCAATTCGGTCTAGGCATACGGCCTATGCGGCCAAGATATCGGAAGCCGTATCCTGATTGGATCGATGTGGCTTATCCATGGCCTCGAAACTACAAGATACCAGATTTTTCCCTATTTACGGGGTCTGGGGAGGTTTCTACCATGGAACACATAGGGCGATTTACCCTTCAGTGTGGGGAAGTCAATGATTTCCAAAATTGAGGTTATTTCACGGCTCATTGTCAGGAGTAGCTTTCTCCTGGTATGTCAGTCTTCCGGCCAATTCGGTAGAAAGTTGGCAGCAAATGGAACAGTTGTTCCATGCGCAATTTTACAAGGCCGAATCTGAAGTAGCCTTGGCCGATTTGGAAACCTAAGACAATTGCCAGGAGAGTGGGCCGAGACATTTTTACAGCGGTTTAAGGTAGCCCGAGGCCGATGTTACGTGCCTCTACCCGAAAAGGAATTTGTGAGAATCGCTCAAGGTTGCCTCAATCTCGATCTAAAAAAGAAATTTCAGGATCGCGAGTTTTGGGACCTTCCCCAACTCACCACTAGTGTGGTGCGTTATGAGCGGTTATTACGAGAAGAGGAGCAAATAAAAAATTCGAGTAAGGGGACGTATTATAGAAACATTGATTATGAGATGGGCGAAGTAGACGTCGAATCGGCCGACTTATGTTTGGCCGAATTGGTTAAGGGGAAGCCTTACATTTGTAAGACGTGGGCGGAGCCCCAAGCCAATGAAAAGAACGATAAAAGAGTAGGAACTTCTCTTTTGATATCACTAAAGTGGATGCCATATTCGACCAGTTGTATAAAGATAAACAAATTAGTTTGAGCGATCGACATACGTTGCCAACAGCCGAACAAATCGGTAGTAAAAAATATTGTAAGTGGCACAATGCATGGTCTCATACAACTAATAATTGTCTTGTTTTTTCGAAATGTTTTACAGGATGCCATAGAATCTGGACGAATTACGTTCGAGAAAAAAATGGCAGTGGATAACAACCCTTTTCCAAAGTCGGTGGAATTGAACATGATCAACCCAGACCTTGCCAAGATGAATCTGCCGAAGGTCAAATTAGTTCTAGACGAAGGACAGCACCATCATCGTCCAAGCGCTCTAGAGAGGATTAGGGCACCTTCAGAGCACGGAGAACGACCGAATGTTTGTATTCGATGCAAGAACAATATAGAATGGATGAGGGAGTTAGAAGAGACTTGTGAAAGGCCCGTGAAGAAAGAGTCAGCAGCATGGCAGCCACGAACTTTCGCCCCAAGATTCTATGGGGAAAATTCAAATTTCGTCCAAAATGTAAGAACATTTAGGCCGAAAATTCATCGGCCCAATATATGGCATTCATACCGAAGGCCACTGTCAGGACAGCGTCCAGGCAGGAATTATTCCCCCGTGGATGAAATGATAAGGACGCAGTTAAGGCGACATCAAATAAACTATGGCCGGATGATGCGCCAACAAGGCAAAGCAAAGGCCACCACGGGCCGTAGCCCTCACATCATGGATAAATCAGAGGCAAACAAAAAAATGAGTGACCGCAAAAAAGGAGCAGTGATGAGCGGCGATGAACGCACCAAGTTTGACAGGCAAAAGCGGGATGAAACAGACGACGAAGAACCTCCTATCGTCATTCAGTTCGGCAGTATGCCACCGGTTGTGGCCAACCATTACTTGTTGCCCGCGAAATTCAAGGGGGATAACAGCGGAGAAGCTGGAACAAGCGAAGACGTCTATGAGGGCAACGAAACCGAATTTGCAGCGCTCTCAATAACAGATAGGGAGGCTTCGGATGAGGAAATGACCGACATAGAAGAAGAGATAGACATCAAAACCGAAGCAAGAAAAAGGGAATTTCACAAAATCGGCTTCTCAAAGAATTGTATGAGGCCGCAATCCTGCAGTCGGGACGTTGGGAAAGATTTGGGACGATATCCATTCCTCATTTTGTATGGGACACCTAAGGTAAAACGGACCATCACCAGAGCCGAAAAAACAGAGATTGGCCGTCAATAACGTCTCTCAAGGTGCACCAGCCACGTTGCTACCATCTGGATGGGACATAGAAGAAAATCGCCTCAAGCTAACAATGAGGGCGATCAAGCAATGGAGATAGGTCTGTCAGGGAAGGTGATATTCCCAAAGCCACCACCACAAATGACAAAGCATCTGCGGCCGCTGTACGTGAAAAGCAAAGGCTAATGGGATACCTATCACCAAAGTGTTGATTGATAATGGGGCGGCCATTAATGCAATACCAGTTAGGATGCTAGGACGCTTTGGCAAAGTCAGAAGAAGACCTCCTCCCTACGGAAGTGGTTCTTACCAGCTTTAATGGAGGGGCGACGACGGCCAAATGGGTTATTCCTTTGGACTTGCAAGTGGGAAGTATTACGAAAACAGTAGTATTTTTTGTCATAGATGGGCCGACAACATACAATATGCTCTTAGGACGAGACTGGATACACGGAGCCGATGCATTCCTTCGTCCCTTCATCAATGCCTAGTTTTCTGGAACCAGAGGGACGAGGTGGAGATAGTGTATGCCGACAACAAGCCTTTCGCTGCAGAGACAAATTCGGCCGAGTACTTCATGTACGAAGGGAATATGGGCCGACCAGAGTTCTAAATGAAGGGGAAACCCGACCATTGTGGCTCAAAATGACGAGCCGTACCCCGCGGGACTGCTGAATGATTTGTTCGCACAGACGAGACCAACCACAGTGGTTTTTGGAGAGCCAATGCACAACAATTTAAATGAAGAACAAGCAGAATAAGGAGCAAGTCGCCCTTGCGGCCTCCAAGGCCAGTTTAATGGCCCTGTAGCAGAGCGAAAAATGAGGCCGAAGCACAGGCCGCGATTTCGGCTTAAAGAGGCAAATTGCTGGCGCATCAGACGGAGGACAAGATAAGAGAACTATGTGGAGTGGACTGCTTGATAGAAGGGCGAATCAATGGAAGAAGAAAAATACGCTCTGAATGGACGACGAAAGAAAATATCTCAAGAGGACAAGATGCATTGGACGAGGTAAATCTGGGAAGCGAGCATGATAGACGCATCACTTACGTCAGCAAGAACTGGAGTCCCAGGTACGCGAAAAGCTAATTTGTTTACTACGAGAGTACAAAGATTGTTTTGCATGGGACTACAATGAGATGTCTGGTTTAGATAGGACGTTGGTGGAGCATAGGTTGCCAATCATGCCAAGCCATAGGCCTCATAAGCAGCATCCCCGAGGTTTGCGCCCAATGTCATGCCTGATATTAAGAAAGAAGTCGAACGCCTTTTAGAGGCGAAGTTCATTAGGACGACCAGATATGTGGAATGGTTGTCAAATCGTTCCAGTCAGGAAAAAGAATGGAAAAATAAGGATCTGTATAGACTTCAGAAATTTAAACTTAGCGACAACAAAAGATCAATACCCAATGCCGACAGTAGATGCCCTAGTAGACTCCACGGTGGGGTACCAAGTGTGCTATTTTATGGATGGATATGCAGGTTATAATCAGATTTACATTGCCGAAAACGATATACACAAAACACCATTTAGGTGCCCAGGCTCTCTAGGGTGTTATGAATGGGTAGTGATGTCGTTCGGCCTGAAAAACGCTGGTGCCACTTATCAGCGGGCCATGAATTTGATCTTTCATGACATGATCGGCGAATCTGTAGAAGTCTATGTGGACGACATAGTAGCAAAATCCGTGACCATGGAAAAACATTTTAGCCATTTAGCAACGGCCTTTGAGCGAATGAGAAAGTTTAAACTAAAATTGAACCCTGCCAAATGTGCTTTCGGGGGGTGTGCGCATGAAATTTCCTAGGTTTTCTAGTGCACCAACGGGGAATCGAGATTGACACCAATAAATCTCGATCGATCACCGAAGCTATACCACCCCGAAATAAGAAAGAGTTACAGAGGTTTTTAGGGCAAATTAACTTTTAAGACGATTTATCTCCAATTGTGCAGGAAAAACAAAGTGTTCTCCTCCTTATTAAGGTTGAAGGACAAGGACGAATTCGTCTGGACCGAAGAACATCAACAAGCTTTTGACAGCCTGAAGAAATACTTGTCACAGCCGTCGGTGATGGTACCTCCAGTGCCAGGAAGCCAATGAAATTGTACATATCGGCCGAAGAATAGTCCATAGCTGGGATGATCGCGCAAGATGATGACATGAACGTTGAGAGAGCCATTTATTATATTAGCAGACAATTGCTGAATTATGAATGTAATTATTCTCCAATGGAGAAATTTTTTTGGCTTTATATTTCACATGTACTAAATTACGAGCCTACCTTAGGCCGAACATATTGTATTTGATCACAAGAATTAATATAATAAAGTACATGTTTTCTCGTCCTATCTTGCATCAAAGAGTTGGGTTTTGGTCACTGTCACTTTCAGAATTCGATATACGGCATGAGCCCCAAAGGGCCGTTAAAAATCAAGCTTTGCCGATTTCTTGGCCGATCACCCATGTTTGAGCACTATTAGAGAAATAGAAATGGATCTGGACGAATGCAGCCTGAAACCATGGACGATGTATTTCGACGGATCCAGCACAACGAAAGGAGCTGGAATAGGGATTGTTTTAGTCAGCCCGTTGGGGGAATCATTTCGGTTCTTAATCAAGTTGAACGAATATTGCACTAATAACCAGGCCGAATACGAAGCCTTGATATTTGGGTTGGAGATACTCCTCAACATGGGAGTAACCCATGTATCCATTAAGGGGGATTCGCAACTAGTAATCCAACAAGTGATAGGAACCTTTAAATGCCAAAGCTCATCAGTCATGGCATTATTGGATGTGGCCAAAGAATTGGTAGAGCGATTTGATCATGCAGAGTTGGAACACGTTCCAAGGGCAAAAACGAATTGGCCAATAGTTTAGCCCAAGCAGCTTCCGGGTACAAGCAAGCAAACATAGATGGCATATATAGAAGCGACAAGGTGAAGCCGGTCCTGATGTGACGAAAGGAAGGGACAAATATTGCGGCCATTGAAATCGAAAAAGAGGACGATTGGAGGAGCGAAATCAAGACATTTTTAAAACAGCCCGAAGGAGGGAAAGACCGAAGGCTAAAACTTAAAGCCCTGAACTACGTAGTCTCATGAGATGTACTATATAAAAAACGACAAGATGGATTGTTGTTGAAATGTGTAGGGCCATCTGAATCCAAAACTATCATGGCCGAAGTACATGAAGGTGTTTGTGGGGCTCACCAAGCAGGAATAAAGATGAGATGGTTGATTATTCGAAGCGGCTATTATTGGCCAAAGATGGGAGAATCGTGCAGCTCGTATGCCAAATGATGCATTGCTTGTCAGAAGCACGGGCCTATTCAAAGGGCACCAGCGACCGAGATGATCCCAATCATTAAACCGTGGCCGTTTATGGGATGGGCGATAGACTTGATAGGGAAGATTTACCCAGCATCAAGCAAGAGGCATACTTTCATCATTGTTGCTACCGATTTCTTTACCAAATGGGTGGAAGCTATCCCAGTTGTGGAAATCTCCCAAGAACAGATCATCAAGTTCATAAAAGAACATATAATTCACCGATTTGGTATACCACAAACAATAGTGGTAGACCATGGCACCTCATTAAATGGTGGAAAGGTGAAAGATTTACTGGCCGAATACGGAATCCGATTGGTGAACACTACCCCCTATTATCCTCAGTCAAACGGTCAAGCGGAATCGTCCAATAAGACCCTTAAAGGGTTGATTCGGAAGATGGTGACAGACAACGCTAGACGATGGGACGAATATTTGAGTCAGGCTCTATGGGCCTATAGGACGTCACCACGAACAAGTACTTCAGTGACGCCGTTTCAGTTAGTGTATGGTCACGAGGCTGTGCTTCCCGTAGAAATGAATATCGAGTCCACCAGGGTAATGTTACAAGAAAAGCTGATAAAGGAAGACTACAACGAGGCAATGATCCAGAATTTATTGGAATTGGACGATATCAGATGCGATGTGCTAAATCGTCTAGAAGCACAAAAGAAAAAATAGCCAAGGAATATAATCTCAGAGTAATGGCTAAATCATTCAGGGTGGGCGAATTAGTGTGGAAAACTATATTGCCACTTGGTTCTAAAGACCCGGCGTATGGAAATGGTCGCCCAACTGGGAAGGCCCATTCGTGGTAAAAAATGTGTTACCAAACGGAGCCTACCATTTGCAGGACTTGAACGGAAGAGTGCATGCAAGAGCGATAAATGGCAAGTACTTAAAAAAATATGTGCCCTCTTTGTGGGAGCATGAAAAATACAAAATGCACTAGAACAATAATGTATTTTCATTAATTACGGACGAAAACGTCCTAAAAATACAAGGAATAGACGATATAACGTCTTACAAAAATCATTAATTTTGGCCCGAAGAACGCCGAAAATCCCCGGGCAGCTCCTTAATGGCCGAAAGCGTCTCTCTCCTCAGGCGCCATTCGTCCTGAATCTCCAAACCCACTGCATCCAAATCGGCCAAGCTTTTCTCAAAGTTTATACGGGTCAGACCTTCATACTCTGCCATAGACTCGTCCATCTCCGTAACTTGAGTAGCAAGGTCCTCCTCTTAGCATATTTTCTCATACGGCTTTCCTCGAGTAGCAAGACTCTGAATATTTTCTCATACGCCTTCCTCGACAAGACGCTGAATCTCTGTAGCTTTCGCTACAGGTCCAGGAAGACCGATTCCTCGGTCATCATTTCTTCTGTAGTGTCCCTCAGGGCCTGATGAAGGGCGTCAAGAGAGCCACAGAGCGTTTCTTTCCTCATTACAGAGGAGCGAAGCCCAACCCTCTGGCTGTGCATATTGCGATACCGAGAGAGAAGGGCTGCTATGCCATCTTGCATTTCTTGGAGGAAAAGCCGATCGTCAACCGATATGGGCAAGGCAGGAAGGGCCAATATTCGGCTTAATTCGGAGGAGCTTTTGTCCAATTGAAGGATGTTCTCCGGCCGAGCAGCCTGACCAACCTCCAGTGCAGCAAAGGAAGCGTATTGACCAAGAACCTCCCGAAGGCCCTCCAGATCTGTACTGGTGTTGACCAAAGGCGAAGGAGGCCGAAAAGAAGCAGAAGACAATCGCCCAAAGCGGTCCAAAATGTTCTGGACCGATTGCAGCAATGGGTCGGATACCTGCACACGAAGAAGGAATTAGCAAAATGAACTAAGACCATGAGCTAAAGGAAAATGGGGAAAGACTTACCACCCCAGAACCAGAACTGGAAGGCCGATCCACAAATGCCTCAAATGCCTCAGCTGGTGGCCGCGTTAGTTCTTGCTGAGATGAAGGATCTGAGGATGATGGAGCCTGGGGGACAAGGGCTAGAGGCCATGCGGCTTGAGGAGAAGATGGTCGAGCAGGAGAACTTTGTGGCAAAATGGGAGACTAGGCCCGAGGGGGCGATGATTGTTCAGGAGCAGCTAACACTGGGACCATCGGAACATGAGCTGCGGAAGAAGCAGTCATGAAAGCCGGAGAAGACGGCTGTTCAGGCACAAGAGACTCCACTCGAGAATGAGAGGATGGAGGAGCCGAAGACGACGGCTGTGCGTAGGCCGAAGTCTGGTGCGCAGTACTTGGAGATACTACTTCTGGCGTTGGGCGTTGCGGCGCAGTAGTAGGCCGAGCATCTGCAAGAGAATCAGAGTCGGACGAATCAGAAATGTAAATGACTTCATCTTCTTCGTAAATGCGACGAAGTACGTCGTCTTTATACATAGACCGAGCTTCCTCTAACAACTCCAATTCGGCCAAACTATAAAGGCCGTCCACGTCCCTATAACTCCCTCGAAGCCCTGAAGCAGACATCCTGCGTACCAAGGGATAGAGTTGCTTGAGGTGGTGCCAAAGAGACCCAGTCGGCCAAATAGGCTCTGGCACTTCAGCCTCATCATCCGGATCCTGTACAGATGGTACAGAACCGTCCGAAGAGAAGCGCTCAAAATGAGGATGGTCTCTTGGAATTTCCTCGACTCTTGGATACGAACAGCCAAATTCAATATATGGCCCCATACCTTGGGGATCGGCTCCGACTGCACCGCCCTCTCCTGGTAATTGCTCCATGATGGGACCCTCGGCCGCTTCATCCATATCAAACTGAACGACGGCATTTCTGCAGGTCCCACCTCCTCGTCTCCACCTATAGGAGCTGCGGCCCTCGGAGTTCGCGCCGTTTCGGGTTGCGGAAGGGGCTCAATCCTAAGCACCTGCACAAGATACACAATTATGATTTCAGAGTACATCAAACTCATATGCAAAAGAAGACGGGTCTCAAACTCATACCTTAGAGCGACGGACGAGCGGCACGTCCGAATCAGAGCTACGACTGGGAGAAGGCTGTCTCCTTTTAGCAAGCTTTATTTTCTTGGGTTTAGACGCCTCAGTCGTTTCCTTCGACCCCGTCTCGGCTCAGAGGACTTGGGGGACAAAGGGATGGAAGAAAAAACTCTCATGGAAGGCAAGGAAAAAATAGTTCGCGGGCAGGTGGCCAGAAACGATCAAAAGAAGAATGAACGAATGTGCAAAGAGCAAAATGAGCGATAACAAAAGAAGAGATCAAAGAGCGAGTTTCCGCCAAGAAATCCTCAACTTCAGAGACTGAAAAGACCTTAAAACGGTCTGACAAGGCAGAGCGCGTGTGAAGAGAGAGAGAGGCCACCATTGACGAGCAACGAAAAAGTTGGATGAGTACACCTCTACTCCGGCCTTGCCATTGGCCCCAGTCATGATGTCATGAATCAGGTCGCGGCACATAAAAACCTACACCATATACTAAGACTGATTCGTCCTCTTCCGAAAGAGGGAGGTCATGGACGAAGGATGGGCTATCCGACACAGAAAAATGGAAAAAAGAAGGAACTCGAGGAAGAGTGGAGAAATACTCAAAAAAACGAGAGGGGAGAAAGAAGATGGCCGAAGTTGAGAAAGAATAAGATCGGCACAAGAATAAGGGTGAGTTGAATCAATTGTGCCGAAGACAGGGAAATAGGCTCTCAACCAGAGTTGAACGAGCCACATGGGACCGGAGGCAATGGGTGATGCCCCCGACCGAAGTTGTTTCTGGAGGACGGCCAACCCCCGATATATGGCGGCCAGTAAAAAGGAGGCCAGGTCTAAGTGACGGTCGTGGGCAAGGTTGGAAGAGATAGGGAGATAGCCCGCCACAGGCTTTTGGCTAGGCACACAAATGATATATTTGCACAGCCAATAATGAAGGAAAGCCGTTCGCTCTAACATCGAAACATAACCAGTTGTTATCGAAAACGTGCGAAGAAAAGAAGAATAAGATGAAATGGACGAAGGGTCCATTGAAGGAGGAGGGAAACGAAAGTTTGTACAGGCCAAGATGGTCACTCCAAGAGGGGCCAGTCCAGTAAGAGCACCAATATCACGAAGGGTGATGGTGAGGGGCCCGACCGGAAGAATAAATACATTGTATTCAGAAGACCAAAAGAGCAAAGAAATAAGAAACAAGTTACGATCAAAATGGGGCAAAGCTGATGAAAGCTCAATGAAAGGAAGAAGGTGATGTTTGTCTAAAAAGCTTGAGTATCCGCATGCAACAGCATACGTTGAAACCAGGCTTCGAATTCCATATCGGGTTTGGGCCAGGTGCGAAGCGGATTGACTGAACGAAAGGGAGATGTTAAGTGGCTCAGAGAATGGGAGGCCAGAATAAGACGGGAACTGTTGAGCCAACGGAGCCGTTGCAATAGTGTCATCTTCAATGAAGATGGGGCCAAGAGCACACTGGCCAAAATTCTCATCAAGAGTGTGAACTCCGAAGGTGCCCACAGAAGAAGATTCCAGTGCCATCTTATAATCGGTGAAGGTTGAGGCGCTGGTTTTTGGAGCAGAAGATGAATAGGACATTGATAACAGAAGGTCGAGAATGCAAAAAAAGTGAATTTGCAGAGGAAGTCGAAGGTAAAGTGATGACTAGAATAGGATGAATCCTTATGTAACAGACGAAGGGCTTAACCTGAGACAGGTGTCGCAATACGAATTGTCGAGAAGTGAAAGCGGCGGGAAAACAGAAAAGGATGAAAGGTTGCCCTAGACAGGTGTTCGAATGCAACTCGTTCGAAAGTGACGTGCGACGGAAGGAAACACGGAAATGACGTAAAAACGGCTCTTAAATGGGCCACATGATGAAACGCATAGGAAAAGGCCGCGCATTTATTACAGAAGTGACATATTCACGAAGGACACTAAAAGGAAGCCCGACAGGTGCGAAGAGTTTACCCCGGGTTTTATCTCGCTCGATCTTGCAGCATCGGCCTCCAGCAGATCGGCCGAACCTCAAAATCTTAATATCGACTTCCAAAATCGGTCAAGGACAGATGTCAATACTACATCCTCTAGGGAGCATCGCCCAAGCTGTTTCCATTATTAGCACAAGTAGTAAAGACAAAATTGATATGACAAGACCATCAGGCCGCAGGCTTACTTTTGGCAAGAAACCAGACCTAGAGCAGGGAGCCCCCCCCAATTGGTCAGGTAACACATGGAAAAAAGCGCTTCACGTGAAAACAGTATCATGACTTAGGAGTATATAAAAAGAGGAAGGTTGAAGAAGTAATTTGCAGGGTTTCCCAACCACCCATTTAAGGGTCGATCTTCCTCAAAACATCGCAGTTTGGCCCTCCGTAACCAAACAGACTCCATAAGATAAAAAGAAAAGATCGGGAGAGACAGAAGAAAGTCGAGAATGAGACAAGATCTGCATGAGACAAATGCCATCAGAATCGAAAGCTTCTCTTCGATGAAGTGTGAAATTGAATGTAAAGAGATTAGCTAACGACCATCTACACGGCGTGAGGTGCGAAATGGAATGTAATGGTGTGGATGGACTATGTCCGTTAGCAACAGCTGACCAGGGTCCTTTGTGTGGAAGGTACTGCATCCCCAGGTTGTGGATGGGTGACGACCGGAGACAACGGCAGATCGTATACCTCTGCGCAGAGGGTCCCACTCTCCTCGGCTTCGCGGGTTCTCTGGACTGGGGATTGGCCAGGAAACTGGCTCGGTTGGCGTGGTGGTTATACCTGCACGAGGGAAGAACGAATCTGGATGAAAAGTAGAAAATCACCCTAGAACAAAAAGGAATGACTGCACTAGTTTCTATCATTCCAATCTATACGCCTTTTCGATGGAAGACCGGAGAAGTTCACCTCGATCTCCACTTCCGGTTCAATCATGGTAAACTTGGGGGACAATTGTTGACAAAGGAAATAATGTCGCCCTAGAACGAAATCGCCCTAAGACGAATGAAAGAACGAAGGGAGGAAGGACGATAGAGCGAAGAGCGATGAAGAGTCGAGACGACCGAAGTAGCGGTTAGGACGAAAATGCATTATGTGGTTGCTTCCACAATCGCAACAGTTGGACGGTTTTCCCTCCACAACCGAGCAGTTGAGACACGTAGCTCAACGGTTACAGGCACGATCCGGCAGCTGCAGGGAGATACTGGAACCGCCCAAGCGGTTTACAAGTTTCACTATAAAAGCTCAACCCACGATCAAGCAGTTGAGACGCACAGCCCAACGGTTAAAGGCACGATCCAGCAGCTGCAGGGAAATACTGGGACCGCCCAAGCAATTTACAAGTTTCACTATAAAAGCTCACTCGGACAGAGAGAAAGGCACAATCAAATGAAGAATCAAACGAACTTTTTTTTTTTTTTATCTTTTAGTTTCTATAACTTTTAGGACTGTAATTTGTGTGCTTGCGCCCCTTGGAGGCTTATTCACTTAATCAAACACCCTTTGCTGGGACATTGTCTCAGGAGGTTTGAACCTTACTCGTTTCTCTTTCTTCTTCGCGCACAAAAATCGCGCAAACAAAAACTTTGGACGCTAAAGATCATATTCGTTGTAGTGATTTGTCTCGGTCATGTTTGTCCATTTCAAAGTCACCACCACATTTTTTACACTTCTAGTAAATATGCTTTCAAGTAAAATCCCTTTTGTCATATATATGTGTGTGTTAAAGAATATAGTACTAGCTGGGGGTTGTAGTAGAATTCCAAATTTAGAACACATCCTTGAAATAAAAGCAAAGTACAGCTAATATCCAAACTAAGTTGGTTGAGGCAAGAGATGGGGCTGATCAGCCACGAGCCAATAGTCAATGAAACCATCCGAACAAACATAGTCCGAGGCAAACAAGGAGAAGCTGCTCAAGAAGAGTTTATTGCAGCAACAAAAGCATCAAAATGCACACAACATTGCACCGCTGATAAAGTATTCACAAACACTAATTAAATAGCATTCTCAAACTGACCCTTCCTTACCACAAAGCTATGACACCAATGTAGGCGAGTGAATGAGGGGATTGCAGCTCTCAGGTGGGCAAAAGCAGAGAATTGCTATTGCAAGGGGCTATATGAAAATATCTGAAAATTCTATAGCAGAATCATAATTTGTAGTGAAGAATAATAGCTGAACTTACATGATCGTTGTCTATAAAAATTATTAAAAGAATACAAAAACTAGTCTGTCATTGTAACAAACAAATGATGTCTTTTTTTTCAAATTGGATTACCACATGAACATTATTTGATCACAACTAGTAGGCTACAGCATCGACATTACTCGCAGGGATCCTCTGACGTTTCTCTACATATGCCGATGGGAACCATCCTGCTTTACCTTTACATTCTCCCTCTGACCACCCCAATGGGCTCACCTGAGTATATGTACGAAGAGTTAAATACTGAAGAACAAATATAATGTGTCAAATCCAAGCAACAGAGAATCAAATATCTATCTAGTTGCTTTTCTTCCCATATTAGCATCTATTACTAACTTGCTTCAAGTTGTTACATATAGATTTTTATTTTTGTTTATAATATATGGCATGGAGGCACAAAAGGAGAAAATGGAAAGAACTTGATTGAGAAAAAATGCATCTAAAGAGTGATAGACATGAATCTCAATGAAGAACAAATCACAAACCTTCAACGGTCTTTAATCAGCTTCCACAGAGGAAGTTTTCACTTGTACGATGAACAACTAAACATGTGTGTTGTCCTTGTCAGCTCTAGGAAGGGAAAACAGGTGAACTAAAAATGAAGGGAGACAAAAAATTGATTGGGCATAGATGGATAATGTAGAAACAAAATAACAGAGAAGATGACCGTGAACCTAAAATAGCATTGTTTAAAATGCTTTGGTATGAGTGAGGTCATGTAAACACGTGATTATCAATTTCTTTTGTTGAGCTCTGAGCACGAGCAACTTGTGATTTCTTACATCTTGGATCTACCAATCCATCAAGATGTAATCAAGCCATTGTCTCAGGAAGGAAATATAACAAACCTTTCGCACAACAACATATTCCCCTGCTGCCAAATTCAGCTCCTTCTCAGATGCAGCAGTGAAAGGATGAATTGCCTGCAAAAGGTGAGACAAAATATTGGAGATTCAGAAGTCGCAGAATGAACCACTTTCCGGTGCACCAGAGTTTATCAGCCAATAACTCAGCTTCACCATCTTATATGTTAGAATTTCTACTCAGAGTGAACCACTCATGAGTCTTGATTGTTTATTTAACTCCAAGCATTTGAAATGGACATTGTTCAGACCCGTTATTTATGTGTACTTTAGGTTAAGCCGAACTTTTCATCTCAAAGCAATTTAGAAGCATGCCCTAAAAAGAAAGAAACATTTTTTTAAATTATTATAATCTCCATATATTATAATATGATGTCTACTGGGACTCTAGATACACACATATTATAGCACTGCCCAGATATCTACCGAGACACAGTTCCGAAATTTATTCCTTGTCTGCCGAGACATAGCTCGGAAATCTACTCCCATACAGGAGAAATCTGCCTTCAGACTCTTCATAGCCTATGTAGGAGATTTGAGTCCCCACAGCTTTTCTAGTTACCAATGGGCTACACACTCATCAGCAAGAAAGAAAGAAACTTACTTCTGCCAAGAAGTACACTGTTTTCCCCGAGGAAATATCTGATGGAATCACAGGAGGAGCAGACTCTTTGTGCTGCTTCTCTGAGACCATCTAACAAAAGTATCATGCCGAGAAATGAGCTTATGTTATTGAAATGGGATTTAAGTCATTCTATTGGAAGCTATGAAACCCGCAACTAACCTCAGCTTCAACATCACCCAGAATAGCAGCAATTCTTAAATGGTAGTTCTTTTCTCCTTCAACCTACAACAGCATAAGCTCCATTAAACTCAACATATAGATATGCTTCAACACTAAAACTTACATGCTGAAAAGCATGAGCCTACATACCACTGCTACAAGCCTCTGAAAAGTCAGTCTATGCTGCTGTGCTTCAACAGCAGCCAGTGCAGCTGCAGCTTCTTTACCTAGAACTGCCATGTTTGCTTTGTTTTCCTTCATTCTTGCTTCAGCCGCGTGTAGCTTTGCAACATTTTCTGGGGTTGGAGCTTCCCTTATTCGTTGTTGTCTTCTAGAAACCTCGGCTGCCTGTTTGCTTTTTGTATTCAACATGAATTATGAGTTTCCAAAGCAAATTAAGAGTGGAAAATATGAAGCAAGGATTTAAGGCATAATGACCGTCAAATATAACATGGTATTGACACAAAAACGCCCATCTTTCTATTACCTGTGTCTCTGCTTCCTGTCTCATTTGACTATAACGTTGAGCAAGATGGCGAGCATCTTCCAAAGGAGCCCCCATAATCATGGCTCTCAAGGGATCCAAAATCTGAAAAAATAGGAAACATAAGATTCAAGTTACTATCACAGATATTTGTGAAACCATTGTTTTAATTTTAAAGAGAAGTGAAAAATCTGCAATAAAAAATTCAGTTCTTTGTCTAGCCCATGTAGAAGTAGCTTTCACCTGTTACTGGTTTCAAGAAACTAATAGTGCCTATCCTTAATAAGTTACTACTTTCATTAGCAGTCGTCTCCTCTGGATTTTTGGTGGATGAACTTGATCACATATAACATTGTATGATTAGCATTGACCAACTATGAAAACTTGAAAATACAAACTGACAGTTGAAAAACAAATGTCAGCATAAATTTAAATAGAATTAACCTGTGACGATAGCAGTCTATTAAAGTCTTCTTGCTCTTTTTCTACATGTTTGCGAGCATCACCATATATGGCTGAAGCCTTTGCGAGGATGTTTTCATTGATGTTTTGATTATTCCCAGTCCCATATCTACAGCAGTCCTCAGACAACTTAGTTCCTACAACCATTAAGTTTATAAATATTTTACAATTGTTTAATCTGAAAAAGTTAATGTTATTTACAGTATTCACAATTCCCTTATTATACCCTTACAATAGCACATCATGATTCCAAAAAGTAAGAATTGATTTTTCACCTGCTTCAATATGCTTACACCCAATGGCTGTAAATATTTCTGCAGCTTTAACAAGATCTTTCTGAAAGTCCTGGAAGGAGAATAGAAAAATCAATTTAACCTATATAAGTACTTTGCACTTAAAGAAAACTAAATTAAAGCAGATCCAACATTTTTTAAAAGACAGCAGGACAATTTCCAAAAAATAGTGCACAAAAACAGTATAACAAGTAAAATGACAACATATATCAATTCAATGTCATACGCAGATCCAACCAAAAGGGAACCAAAAAAAAAAAAAAAATCCATACCTTCACTCCACGAGTGGACCGGTAAAGTTTCTCTAACTGTTGATGTCTCTGCATCTCAACCTCATCAATAACCATAATATCTGAACTTTCATAACCGCTGGCGCTAAATTGCTTTATCACAGCCTGAAATCAAATCGTATAAAATCAACTAAAAATGTCATCTATCTTAATGGCAATACACAGCTAACAAAATAACATAAATTATCCATAATAGAAACTACCCTATAGTTAGTTACAGAAGATTCAGTGTGAATTATTTCAACTCAAAATTTTCTCTAACAGAAAAAAATCAATGTTGCTAAGCAATTCAATAAAATTCAATAAAATAAACCAAATAACAATTTCAAGATAGTTTTTTTTTCCCAACTTATATTGATTTAACACAAGTATCATGCTACCAATTTCGAAGTGCATTGAATTGAAGTTATTATTTTTATATTACTACAATTTCTTAACAGAAAAACAAAACATTTCCCATATTTTAATAGAAAAGTCACCTGTTGTTGCTTAGCAACTTGTTCTTTGAGCTTGGTGGCTTGTCT